>LPNX010026459.1:244910-257653 GCA_001517045.1 Pseudotsuga menziesii | reverse complement strand
AATTTCAGACCTTGAAACAACACAATTCAGAGCTCCTCTTAGAGGTCTGTTTCAACCTGACAACCAACCTTAAACTCAGACTTGACCACTGCTGAAGCAAGCTGGAACTCAGGTCTTCTGCTAAATGTTTATAACCAAAATTTTTTTTTGTACAGTCTTCACGACGTTCCCTGCGGTCACCATAAAGCAAAAAGATTGCTGCTGCAATTTTCTGCCAATAAAAATATCTGCTGCTAAAAAAAAATGTCGGATCTGCTGCCAGACAACTCCAGCAAAATCTTCCTTGCCTCGGTCCAAAATACCCACGAAAATCCTCAGTCATGAAATTGCAGAGCTACCTCCAAAATTCTCCTAGAAAATATTTCAGACTGCTCCCACGAATTTCCTTCATTCAGATTGCTCCCACGAAAAATTTCCAAAAAAAATAAAAATAAAAATTCTTGACTGCTGCCTGAAATTACCACAGTCTGCGGCTGCCTCAGTAGCTTACCCGAAATTTCCACAGTCTGCGGCTGCCTCAGTAGCTTACTCGAAATTTCCACAGTGGACTGCTCCTTACTGCGGCTGCCACAGACCTCCGAATTTACCTCAGAGCTCTTGCAAAATTGCACACACTAAAATGAAATTTGATAGGGGTATATATACTAGATTTTCCTCCATAATTTTAGGGCCGACATACATATTTAATTTATTTTTAATGGGGCCGACATACTATAAAAATATTTTATTATTTTTAATAAAACTTTGACTGAGCCGACTTTGTGTTTGACTGAGCCGACATATAATTTTTGTTGGTTCAACTTCAAAAGTTAATATCTCAACAACCATGAGGAACCACGTGACGTGCCACCTACCGTTGGAAAGGGCATGGCGAGGGCTATCATCTTATGAGGGTCTTGCTTGTATTGACAAGATCCTTTACTCATATTTTCTTCAATTTGTGCAGGCCATCATGAAATGACTTGAATTCTTCTTGATGGCTTCTTCACGAACTTTTATGGTATAAAAGTTCATCAGGGTCTTCATCAAGGGTTCCAAGACTTCATGGGCTTCTCCATTGTCTGCCAAGGCTTCAGGATCATCTCTAGGGTCTTCAGCATCATCAGCAGGGCTTCTTCAAGAGCTTCAACAAAGTGGTGACATCGATGACATCAAGACCATGTTGGCATCAATGACAATTTCACCAACAAAAGGGTACAATAAATCTTGGATACAGGGATACTACAGCTGAAAATGTTCTACTTGTGGATAATATGAAGCATAATTTGTTAAGTGTCAGCCAGATGTGTGACCAAGGGCATCAATTGTTGTTTACCTCAAAAGACTACAAAATAAGAAAAGAAGGATCAGGGATGTTAGTGGCTGTTGCTACCGGGACACCTAATAATATCTATATTCTAGATAAAATCAAGAGCAAAAATTGTCATTTAGGAAAGGAAGATGAGAGTTGGCTTTGGCACAGAAGAATGGGGCATATACACTTTGACAATTTGATCAGAATGAACATAAAACACGTTGTGAACAATATGCCAGAAATAACAAAGCCCTCTAATTCTATGTGTAAACGGTGCCAGCATGGAAAGCAGACCAAAGTTAACTTCAAGACGAAAGAGCATTCTTCTACAAAACTTCTAGAGATCATCCACACTGATCTATGTGGACCAACTAGAAGCAAAGGATTGGAAGGTGAAGAGTATTTTATGTTATTGATTGATGACTACTCTAGAATGACTTGAGTTTGTCTTTTTAACCGGAAATCAGAAGCATTTGATTGTTTGAAGGTCTTCAAGGAAGAGGTTGAAAATGAAATAGGTTCATGAATCAAGTATCTCAGATCCGATAATGGTGGAGATTTCACATCAAATGAATTCAACAAGTATTGTGAAGAACATGGAATCAAGAGACAGTTCTCAATAGCTGGAACACCACAACAGAATGGAGTTTCCAAAAGAAAGAATAAAACAGTATTAGAAGTGGCTAGAACCAAGTTGAATGATAAGTTTTGGGGACATGCAGTTCATACAACAGTGCACATCCTGAATAGAGGATTACTCAGAAGCAACAGTGACAAAACTTCGTATGAGCTATGGATAGGAAGAATAACCAATGTTCAACACTTCAGAGTGTTTGGAAGCAGGTGCTACATCAAAAGAGATGATAAGATCAGAAAAATTTGAATCCCGTGTAGATGAGGGCATATTCGTTGGATACTCATCCAAAAGGAAGGCCTACAAATGCTATAACCTAAGGCTAAATAAAGTTGTCGAAAGCATCAATGTAAAAATATATGAATCAAGCCTACCAATAGACATAGACGATCCAAATGACTTTGATGATCTAGAAGAAGAAGACTTGGAAGGACTTGAAGAGGAATAACCAGATGAAGAACAGCCCCTCACAACACAAGAAGAGGAAGAACCAAAGGAACAACAAACTCCTAAAAAATGGTACCAAAAGAATCATCCATCAGAATTAACGATTGATGATAAAAATGTCGGAATAGAAACCAGAAAAAGAAGGAAATCAATTCAAAGAATAGAACAGTTACATCTCTCATTATTGTCTACAATTGAACCAACAAGTGTTGAAGAAGCCAGAACAGATGAACATTGGATTAAAGCTATGGAAGAGGAAATCGATCAAATTGAGAAAAATGAAACATGGGAACTTGTTCCTAGACCCAAGCACAAAAATGTGATTGGCACAAAATGGGTTTTCAGAAATAAGCTGAATGAAGATGGACAAGTAATCGGAAACAAGGAAAGATTGGTCTGCAAAGGATATGCTCAAATTGAAGGGATAGATTTTGAAGAAACATTTGCTCTAGTAGCCAGAATGGAAGCTATAAGAATGATATTGGCCTATGCTTGTGCAAAAAACATCAAGGTGTATCAAATGGATGTCAAATCAGCCTTTTTGAATGGCAAAGTAGAAGAAATCTACATTGAACAACCAGAAGGATTCCAACTATCAACAAACAAGGACTGTGTGTGCATACTAAAAAGGGTTCTATATGGTTTAAAGCAAGCTACTAGAGCTTGGTACTCCAGATTGGATAGATACTTGCAGAAACAATGTTTCAAAAGGGGAAATGCAGACAACAATATGTATATCAGGATTGACCATCACAACATACTTATTATTGAAGTGTATGTTAATGATATTATCTTTGGTAGTGATGATGATACCCTTAGTCAACAATTTTCCAAGGATATGCAGAATGAATTTGAAATGTCTCTACTGGGTGAACTGACCTTCTTCTTGGGACTTTAGATAATTGCAACGTGAAGAAGGCATTTTCGTCTTTCAAATCAAGTACATTAAGGAAATGTTGAAGATTTTTAAGATGGAAAATTGTACAATGTAAACCTGTGAGCACTCCTATGACTACTAGCTGCAAGTTAAGCAAAGATGATGAATCAAATGCAGAAGATCAAAAAGTCTACAAAACAATGATTGGAATCCTACTATATATAATAGCTTCAAGGCCGGATGTGATGAAAGCTATTGGATAGGTTGCAAGATTTCAAGCGTCTCCTAAGGAAACTCATGTTGTTGCAATCAAAATAATTCTCAGGTACCTTAAAGGGACAATGGACTTTGAGTTATGTTACCCAAAAGGAAATGAGTTGGTCTTATTAGCTTACTCAGATGCAGATGGGCAGGATGTGTGGATGACAGAAGAAGCACAAGTGGTGCAACATTTTCTTAGGCAATTGTTTGGTATCATGGTCTAGCAAAAAAAATCTTTAGTATCCTTATCAACAACATAAACATAATATATAGCAACAACAACATGTTGCACTTAGATTCTTTGGATGAAACAGAACTTGCAAGACATACAAGTAATATATGATGAGCCAATTTCAATTCTATGTGACAACACAAGTGCCATCAACATCTCCAAGAATCCAGTAATGCACTCCAAGACAAAGCACATTTCTATCAAATGTCACTTTCTTCGGGAACAGGTTATAACACAGAACATCAAGTTGGAATACATTGGGAAAAAAGAGTAGATAGCGGATATATTCACCAAGCCACTTCATAGAGAGGCTTTTGAGTACCTCCGACAAAAATTGGGGGTCATTCCATCTTCACATTGAATTGATTTTTCTTCAAGCAGCAGTGCTTGGTGATAGGGGGAGCATGTTTTGAGGGGGAACAGTATTTCAAGGTAGTAACCCTTTGCCATTGATGCCAAAGGGGGAGTGCAGTTGTGAACAGGGGAGCTTGTTCTCAGGAGGAGCTCAAGTGTTGTCATCAATGAAAAAGGGGGAGTTTGTTGATAAAGTTTTGTCATTGATGCCAACATTGCCTTGGTAAGGGCTTGAGGTGTCTTAGTGCCTTGAGAGTCTTTTGTGTTGTTGGAGACAAAGGAATCCTTTTGTGATAGTCCAAGCCCAAGTCTGAAGCCCTTGGAGGCCTTGGGACAATGCCAAAATCCCTAGTTACCCTTTGACTTGGTTGAGTAACCCAAAGTTGTTTCTTGGTCTCCTTGTTGCTTGCTCTGATTGTGGCTCTCTTGATCGCTGTTGATGGATGTTGAAGCCCTTTTCTTGTTTATGAAATCCACTTGTTCTTCGATGATAATGTTGTACTTTCCTTCTAGTGGTTGTGATGTCCTTGATAAGAAGCCCTCGCATAATGATGTGGTGCTTGAGTGTGACCTTAACTAAGACCTAACGGTTACCACCTTCTATTCTAAACCAAACCTTCTGTTATCACATATATATTGCAGATGGGCTACCATGATGCAGCATATAGATTGATCTCTTTATTTTTTCAAGCTATTCATTCAGAAGGGGTTTTAGCATGGATCATTACCAATGTTACAGGTAATTTTCGGGGCGGGGGAGCGTGGGAGCTGGGAAACGCACAAGGGGGACGTGTGGAAGCTACCCCAAATTTTAGGGAAATTTCGGGGAAACGGGGGGACGTCGGAGTCATAAAAAGTAATTGAAAATACAAAAATGATAAATCCTAACATTAACTATTACCATGTAAAAAGTAAAACTAAAAACTAAATTCATCATTATGGGGTGTACATCTATTAGTTATTAGCATATCAAATTTAAAATTTGTAAATGATACTGAACTATGTTAGTATACCCATGTAAAAACTAAAAACTAAATATCATAATTATCATTATGCAATGTATATCTAAATTCAAATTTCAAATTTGTAAAAGATAATGCAACAAACACTGAAGTTTGAAATAGTCAAATAGATAATGAACAATGAACACAGAGAAGTTAGAACTTAGAATAGTGACGTCTGCTTCAAGTTTGGTTGCAATATGATTATGAAATGAAATCATGAGAGGATAGCGTTTAGGAAAGTCTTAGACTCTTAGGTTAGTCTAGGATTTAATTTTATTTTCGTTTAATTATGTTTTAATTTTTTAAACAATTTTTTAATATTTTAATTTGCATTTATTTTTATTATGAAAAATAAAAATTTGGGGGAGACAAGGGGATGTCTAGAAGCCCCCCTAGGGGGGAACACGTTCCACACTTGGGGAAACGTAGGGAAACGCGTTTCCCCGAGTTTCCCCCAAAGGGTGACGTGGGGAAACGTTTCCCCATGAGTTTCCCTATCCCGGAAGTGTGGGGGAGTGAGGGGGTGCATTCCCCACCCTAGGGGATGTGTCCTCGTGGAACACTGATCATTACAGCCTCAACTATTTCAGAGCCTTGATTAGCAAAATTTCCTTGCCAGGACGGAGACTTCCTTGCCCATCGAGAGGATTTCAGTGGTGATCTAGTTCATTTGAGTAGAGTAGCAGGCATGGTACACAGTTATAGAGGGGCATATCAGATAGAGACAAGTGTATGGTGAGATCAGGTATATGGCTCCTTGGTTGGTTTTTACTCTTTGATGTATGGTGAACACCTAGGCTTGTAATGTTAGGTTGATCATGGTGACCTATGGTTATATATATTGATGCTTAAACCTCTGCTAGAAATGATTAAAGAATCTAATGTTGAAGACTATTGTTTATGCCATGCTTTACACAAATTTTAAACCTTAGTGCTCTGCTGGTTCCATATATCACTGGTCCCCATCTATCCAGTTCACCCATAATTGATTTCCTCCCATGACCTAGGTTGATTGAGACTTGTGAGATTGAATACTTTTCCCCATCTTGACCCCTGTGCATGATAAACTCCATGTTTTTATGTGTCTCTGGCTATGTGAAGTATGTGGCTTGGCTAGTGTGGCTAAGTTCACCAAATAATTTTCCTTTAGTCCTCAAAACAAGTGCTCCACCCAATAGTGTCTTTAGACACTAAAGCATCGGAATGCATAAACGTTTATATCTAAATGATGCAAAGTATGAATGTTTAAAAATTAGTCAGTGGGCAAAGGATGAGCACTCATTCCTTGTATAATCTTAGGCTCATTTTCCCTCCACAGGGGCAACAAGGTGAGGCAAACCCGTCGGGACTATGGATGCTCGTTGGCAGTGGGGCTAGACCTTAGCCATTTATTGGAGCCCAGAAGGCTTTCCAGGGCGCCTGCCTATGTAGGCTGGCTACTATCTTATGTGAAATTGAAAATTATTGAAAAGGTCAATGGTCAAAGGATGAGCAATCATTCCTTGTATAATGTTCGACTCATTTGCCCCTATAGGGAAACAGGGTGAGACTAACCTGCAAAGGTTATGTCTTTGTCATTTACTGAAGCCTAGAAGGCTTTCCAAGCACCTGCCTTTGAAGGTTGGCCAGTGTTCCAAATAATTGAAAAAGGAAACTTGCGAGAGTTTGAAGGAAACAAGCCCAAGTATTTTATCCATTTGTGAGACACCACCATCCCCAATTGCTATATGTCATGCATATGTCATTTTGGTTGACTATATTTGTCATCATTCAAAGAGATCACATTGTCAAAACCAACAAGAGGGATCTTCACCCATTACTTAGCTCTGTTTTCCATCCTTACCCAACACTAACAAATTGATTAAGCTTTGTAAGTATGGCATACACAAGAGATTTCCATAAGATTCAATGATTCTTCAAAGATAGGTATATCTCACTGATTGTTGCTATTATTATTATTATTATTATTGTCACCATGATTCTGAATAACATGATTAAAGTTGGGTTTTAATATCATCTTGGAGCAGTTCTTACCCTGGATGCATGCAGGATCATCTTAGTTCAACATCTCACCTACAATTTGGGTACTTTGACCTGGTCAACCCAAACCCAGTTGACCAAATCACACATGGTTCCCAATGCAGTGGCTCAAAAAACAACAGTGCTTATTTTTACTCCAGGCATGCCTAGGACCAATGCTACGGTTTCAGTTTTTAGAGTTTGGCCTTAGATTGCATAATCAATGATTATTGTGACTTTATTATTGTTCATATTACATAATTATTGTAGTGATTTTGGTTCTCCTAGAGCATCACAGTGTTCCAGAGGGTATGAGTAGTCACTTATACCATTCTTCTATGTCTCCAAATACTCCCGTGCAATCAATTTGCCCCAGTTCTTAGTCGGAATGAAGATATGATGATTTTTATGATTTTCAGAATTTGTACCATCATAAAATGAATTAGGAAATCAATGGGAAAATCGATTTGGCTTGGGTAGTCAAGGAAATGGCAATAAGTTTATCCAGATAGTGTATTATGGCTCTCCGGAAACTTCTTCATCATTTTCAGTCAGGATTTGGTCTAGGATTATTTAATTGGCTTAGCCAGTGAGGACGTCACCCAAGGGGCACCCCTCACCTTGGCAATATGATGTGTCACATTGTTATATCTTATTATTTGAGATTGTAATGGGGCCTAGGGTGAATTAAGCCCCTAGTGACCCCCTTTGATGTATTATCATGATTATATCTTATGTTATATTATGTTTTGACTTAGACAAGATGTCATTGAGAAAAAAGTGCGCCCCCCTTGATGTAGTCAAATTGATCTATGTAGTGATCCATGTAAAGTTGATCTCCACCGTTGATGATGTTATAATCTCAACTGTCAGATGTAAAAGTAAGTTAGGGTTTGCGTCTCTCAAAATCTATGTAAAGACATGCCCCCCATTGTAAAGCACGAGCTTTGGCATTGACACTTCTAATAAAGACATTATTCTGTAGATAGATGAATGTGATGATGATTGATACTGCTTATCTCTTGCATTGAATTATTCTGGCATAGTTCTTGTATCTTCAGGTACCCAGTTTGATTTGTAGGTGAAGGAGGTGCATTGGTGGGGGGACTCACCCTGTTGTCGTGCTTTGGTTTGTTTTATCAGGGAGTGGTTACTTCTTTATGAAATTTCATTCTCGTATCTTCTTTATTTGCAAACACCGGTTTATTTGTCATTACTAATTGATTTCCTTGGTGTGGCAGGTAGAAGGGGGTGCTAGGGTCACTGAGCAAAGCACATTTTCTCCAATATCTTGTCTGGATCTCTCACTTGATCTGTGAGGAAGCATTCTTCATCATCCAGGAAGATATCTATGGGTTTCAGGTAAGGTTCTTAGCTTATTTCTCTACGTTTCATATTTCATGCATTGCACATCACCCACATCACTGAAAAAATCACTTGTAGTCAGTTTTCCACGGAGACATGTCTCCCAGGGTCGGGGGTGAGTCCCTTGCGCTTCCCACGCCCCCGGGGCTGGGAGGCTCCATGGGAAATGTTTTCCAGCGCCCCCTTTCTACGAAACTTGGGGAAACACAGGTCTAGGAGTTTCCTGGATTGGGGGGCTCCCACACGCCCCCTCCTGAAAATGGGGGGGCTTCCACAGGCTCCCATCCCCTTCAAATTTTTAAATGTTTTTACTTAAAAACAAAAATGGTTCATCTTAAATTTTAGTCTTTTACACTAAATGGTCATTTTAGTCTTTTATACTAAAGCGAAGGATATGTCAATCGGCGTGACAACCATCCATCATCTTGGGGTTGGTATATTCGTAGGTTATGACTTTGGTTGCCTGTCCCCTCTTCCATTCTGTATAGGATTACTCTACGGGGCAACTATAAGATTCGTGATAACGCCTTCCTAGATGTCTTCCTCTAACTAGTCCCTAAGCCCTAGCGCCACCCTTTTTAATCCCTAACCTTAAGTTTAAGCCCTAATTGAAGTTTAATAAAAAAACTTATTAAATCAAAAGAATTCTAATTTAATTAATATTTAATAAAAGATTTTTTTATTTAAAAGAATTTTAATTTAAATTAAATTTGAAATTAATTACATGATTGGCCCAACTTTATTAATAAATTTAATAATTAAATAATTAATAGAATATTTTTAAGCCCTAATTAAAACCATCATAAAAAGTATTCTTAAATTATATAAAGTTGAATTTAAATTAAACTACAATGTCAACAATTTTTAAATTAAATAACTAATGAAATGCATTTTAAAAGAAATAGTAATAAACTTTAAAATCAATTTTGGACAAGTCGACTCCATAAAATACATAATAAAATAAAATAAAATTAGAAATTTTATAGGGTAGGTCGACCCCATAAAACTGGGGGTTCAAATCTGTGTAAATAAAACAAAAACACGGTCATTTGCATAACACAAGTTAAAAGTTTTTGAGGGTAATGTTCCGTTATTGATAAATAGGAAATTGACCAAGGATATTTAATACCAGGAGCATATTAGAATAATTATTCAGTATTATTAAGTCATCGGTATAGTAAAGAGGGCCATCAGAGTTATTATCATAAAGCATGCAGAGCATGCAAGCCTTTTTTTTTAGTCTTAAGTCAACAAGCAATTAGAATTGCATGCATGCAGAAAGTAAAGCACAAACCCTAAAAGTTACATACAAACCCTAAAAGTACATGCTAAAGCTATATAAGAAGGGTCATTGAACCAAAGGGATTATCTATTATTAATATTGTTGATTTGGAATTTTTGAGCAGCAACAGCAAGTTCAGCAACAACAATTGGGGTTAAAGACGACGTCTTCAGCTAACAAGGGTTTCGGCAGTGAAATCTATCTTCTTTAATCTCTTTCAGGGTAGCCCATCCATGTCTATTATCAACATTCATCGCATCCTTCCATATTCAGTGATCCAACACCAACATATTATCTATTTATAGGTTCACGTTGTATAGTTGTGGAATAGCTGGAAAACCCCAGAAGGATTTGTTGAGACCCTTCAACCCAGTCTTTCCTCTGCATGTTATCACCATATCTCTCAGCAGGCTTAGCACATCACATTAGGTGATCCTCATCTTAATGCCAACGCATTTAGGGCATCCAACAGTAGATTCCCAGCAGAAGGGGAGATGTCACCCTCTCCAGCAAAACAATTCGCTAGGGGTCTTGGAGGAGTTAGATCCTCTGCATGCACCAACCTATCTCTTTGGGAAGAACAGACTATCATTCCTACAAAGATTCAACAACAACTAACCACCCCTTCATAAAAAACGCCATCTTCAACTAGGAGAGAGCCTCCTTTGTAGCTGGGCATTAACAACAGAAAGGGAGCACTATTACCTCACCTATTCAACACTACATGCATGCGACATATCTTTGGAGTACTATCAGCTTATTATCAGTGGTAAGTGTACAACTTCGTTCTAATACTTTCCACCCTATAAACTCTCCAGATTTTCTATATTTTAGGGCATTTGGGCATGACAATTTTGCATGCACTTTTTATTCAACTTTTTGCACATCATTGAGTATATGAACAACAACCGAGTAGCAAAGAACCGTAGAATATCAATTTGGGATATTACAGTGGTATCAGAGCATGATCCTTGCCAGCTATGGGCAAATAGCAATTGAATAAAAGGGCATGTTGATGCATGCTTGTACATGCAAATGCATGTCAGTGATGTTGGTGAAGTGTATGTCAGAACAAAGGTTTTGTTTTGCCAGCTTATGAGAACATGAAGACAATGAGAAGGATTTTGACTGGAAATTTGCAGAGGTTAGCAACACTGTAACACTTGCCTCGATATTGGGAATATCTAGCCTTGGGTGATGAGGTATGTGCAGCATTGTCCTTTTAAGACTATTACACCATCATGATCGGGAGCCAACCCAAGGATTTGGATCAGGATTTCCTTAAAAACATAGTTGGAGGAGTGGAAAAAGACGAGCTCGAAGTACAGGTTGATGGCGAGCTTAATTTGGAGTTGACAGTACATGATGAGGATGTGCATGAGGAGATAACATTAGAGCCATCCTGTGAGTTTAGTGACACCGGCACACTTGATAGTCAGACTGTGGACAAGCCGTGTGATGAGTTGGAGTTGGTACACTCTTCATCACCTACAACAGGAGTCCAGACAACTATAACAGGCGAGATACATGAGGTGCAAGGAAATGAGCACAACAATCAAGACAGTGGGTAGTTACACATGGATGTTAGGGAGAGTTTATATAGGCATGAGATAGAGCTCCCAAATGATAGTCACCAAAAGAAGATCGAACCTGTTAAAGAAAGCATTCTAGCAATGAAAGAGAGGACCAAGACACTCCTGGACACCATGTTACAACGTGATGTTGAGATTACAGTTTTTCGAGTTGTATGTACTGAGTCTGTGGTCAGGCTTTCTAGAATTGAAAAGCAGTTAGATTCCTTGATGGGGCATCAAAAGAAACATACTATTGCATTTCAAAGCAGTCTTCTTTAGGAGTACATCGACAGGGCTTGCAGTAGCTTGAGTCCACATTTGCATAATGGAGGATGGTTTTTACAGGTTGGCCTGAATCGAAAAATTGGGTAGCAGTATATGAGCATTCCAGCGGAAATTAGAAGGGCAGAATGTCAACTTGGTAGGATTATTCCTTGTGATGGTGCTTATGGACAATGTCCTTTTTGGGGGTTGGATTGGAGAGAGATTAAGAGTTGGTGTCCTATTGAGTGGGCGATTCTTGGGAAGACATTCCTAGGCAGGGGTATAGTGCCACAAGAGCCTTGGGATATTTGGGATGACAGATGCACAAGTTTGCATTGGGATCCAAGTGGGAGACCTTATGAGGGATGGATATAGTGTTTACTGTTGGTGTTATTTGGGAGTCTACAGGATGCTCCTTGTGTCGATATTATGCAGGGTAGCGGTGGATGCATTTTGGCCTCTGCATTTCTTAGATTGATTTGGGACCCTGAGATTACAGTGACTGGCAATTTAGTGATTGGTAGAGGATGCTTTCGGGAGGTCTCTTGTGACGGTACCTCATTTACACTGTGGTTAGTTACTCTACTTATAGGAGGCTTTCATGGGATATCTTGTGATGGTAGCGTGCAATGCAGTGCTTTGAACAGAGGGTGCCACAAATCTCCTAGGATGATTTGGGACCCTGTGATCATCCCCGGATTTAGTTGGTTCAGTTGATTGATTGTGGAGTTGCATTGGCATTGCTTGAGGACAATCAATCTTTGGCGAGGGAAGACTCTAATGTTTCATTATTGATAAATAGGGAATTGACTGAGGATATTTAATACCAGGAGCATATTAGAATAATTATTCAGTATTATTAAGTCATCGGTATAGTAAAGAGGCCCATCAGAGGTATTATCATAAAGCATGGAAGCCTTATTTCTTCAGTCTTAAGTCAACTAGCAATTAGATTGCATGCATGCAAAAAGTAAAGCACAAACCCTAAAAGTGACATGCAAACCCTAAAAGTACATGCTAAAGCTATATAAGAAGGGTCATTTAACCAAAGGGATTATCTATTATTATTATTGTTGATTTGGAGTTTTTGAGCAGCAACAACAACAGTTGGAGTTGAAGACAACGTCTTCAACTAA
>LPNX010026459.1:209056-239269 GCA_001517045.1 Pseudotsuga menziesii | reverse complement strand
TTTGCATGCACAGTTATTTTGCAAAGTTGTAGGAGATTGAGTGTGCGAGTCAGCACTATCATAGAACATTAGAGAATATCAGTATTTGGGATATTACAACTAACATGGGTTTCGGCAGTGAAATCTATTTGCCCTAATCTCTTTCAGGGTAGGCCATCCATGTCTACTTTCAACATTCATCGCATCCTTCCATATTCAGTGATCCAACACCAACAGATTATCTATTTGCAGGTTCACGTTGTATAGCTGGGGAATAGCTGCAAAACCCTACAAGGATTCGTTGGGACCCTTCAACACAGTCTTTCCTCTGCATGTTATCACCATATCTCTCAGCAGGCTTAGCACATCACACTGGGTGATCGTTATCTCATTTCCAGCACATTTAGGCCACCAACAATAGATTCCCACCATAAGGGGAGACGTCACCCTCTCCAGCAAAACAATTCGCTAGGGGTCTTGGAGGAGTCAGATCCTCTGCATGCACCAACCTATCTCTTTGGGAAGAAGAGACTATCATTCCTACAAAGTTTCAACAGCAATTGACCACCCCTTCATAAAAAATGTCATCTTCAGCTGGGAGAGAGCCTCGTTTGTAGTTGGGCGTCAACAACAGAAAGGGAGCACTATTACCTCACCTATTCAACACCACATGCATGCAACATATCTCTGGAGTACTATCATCTTATTTATCAGTGGTAAGTGTACAACTTCTTTCTGAAACTTCCCACCCTATAAAGTCTCCAGATTTTCTATATTTTAGGGCATTTGTGCACGACAATTTTGCATTCACTTTTTATTCAGGTTTTTGCACATCATTGAGTATATGAACAACAACTGAGTAGCAAAGAAACATAGAATATCAGTTTGGGATATTACATTGAGCTCTGATTTTCGCTGAGTTGAGGCAGAAATTTCGTGGGTAAAAGGAGAATTCACAGCAGCAACAGAGAAGTTTGTTAAAGTTTTTTTGATCTCTGAATTCTTTGCATGTCTATGTTTTGTGGTTACAAGCTTATCACAATCCAAGTTTTGGAGGAGTTTCCAGTTGGAATCCAAGAGCATTTAGCTGTTGTTTTATCTTACACTTGTCACAGTTCTAAACATTTGCATAAGTTACCAGTTGTCAGCATTTGGAAGAGTTCACTGTCCCGAATTCTGAGAGAAATCTATCTTTATTACAGTCCGAGTTTTTGGGGGAGGTTACAGTTTTTTCATTAACAGTTGACAAGTTCCCTTTGTTAACTTTACATCTCCCAGTTCTGAAGATGTGGTAAGAGTCACCATAAAGGGTATCTTGTTCTATCTCATGAGGGTACGTATAATATAACCTTAGGCCTTGATCGTGAAACCAAGCAATGCATTTGGCATAACAGATTGACAGAGATGTATTGATAGAGACATGTGTTAAACTACAATGATATGTATGTGTACAACAGTGTATGATAATGTACAGTACTGTATGGTAATGTATAGTGACTGCTATGTATGAGCACAATGGTGTGTAATGATATACAATGATGTGTATGCATAGTAACACATATGCACAATGATGTGGGATGATGTACAATGACATATACATGTACATTGTACAATGATGTTGATGCAAGTATGACAAGGATATGATATGCTTAGTATTGTTACACAATGTATGATATGCTCAGTATTGTTACACAATGATACATATACTTAGTGATGAATGGTATATACTCAGTAATGACTTTCTTAACCAAGAATACACACAGAGAAATGGTTAGTATGTTACACAGTAATGTGCATACTCAGTGATATATGCATCAACATTGATGAGCCAGCAGATATGCTCAGTATTGTTACACAATGATACATATACTTAGTGATGAATGGTATATACTCAGTAATGACTTTCTTAACCAAGAATACACACAGAGAAATGGTTAGTATGTTACACAGTAATGTGCATACTCAGTGATATATGCATCAACATTGATGAGCCAGCAGTAATGATGAGCAAGTAATGCTTACGCAAGTATGCTCAGCTTGATCACATAGTGATCAGATCAGTAATGATGTTCACTAATAATATGCTTAGTGATGTACTTAGTAATATATATATGACAATGATGAAATTATGAACAATGGTAATGTGCAGAAAGAATATGCAGTGGTTATGAGTAGTGATGATGAGTAGAGGAAATGAGCAGTGTAATTGATTAGTCTTGACAGGACCACAGGTTCAGATCTCTTCTAGGGTGGTAGGGTGGTGCTAGGGCTTACAATTGTAGCTGTGAGCTGAGCTGTTGTAGTAGCTTGAAGCCTAGGGTTGGAGTCCCTTCCAGTTGTAGTTGGTAAAGTTGTATAAGAATTGTAATTCCACTTGTTGCTGGATCAAATCTTACTATAAAAGGCTTCCGTGGTTTTTCCCCCAGGACTTGGTGTTACCAACTATTTTCTACAATAGTTGAACTTCCTATTGAGCCGCCAGTTATCGAGCATGATGAATGCTCATCTTCAGAGTTCAGAAGTTCAGTGTGTTCCAGAGTTAGCCAGTTTTTGGCTGAACTTTTTATTTTTTGTAAAATACATGTTCATACCCCCTTGGGGAAAATGTAAAAAATGTCCTAGCATTTAAATTTTTATAAAAGGCTCAGCTTCCCGGACTTGAGCATCAAGCCGACTAGCCCAGAGTGTTTTTTCCCTTGGTTATTATTGAATGTTGAACAAACGACCAATAATTTCTGAGTTTTTCACTCGCTCCTCCAAAGCTGGGGTAGTTGTCTTGGTTTTTCGGCCTTAGGAGGTTATTAGAGCCTTTGTGTCAGTGTTTTTTGTCATGTTAGGCATTTCGCTTGAGTTGTATGAACATGTATTAGCTCTCCCTAGAGTTTCGTTGGATTCCGAGAAAACTATTTTTTTTTTCTGTTTTTTAAGCCATTTTTTAATGGTTTAAATGGAAAATTTCAAAATATAATAAATGTATGATCCGAAGTCCGTTTTCAGCATGGTTGGGCTCATTTTCAAGCTCGGAGCAGCATCTTCACCCCAGGGGTCACTTTCACCATCACTCGGTCAGCCGGAGCACCCCGTAAGGCAGTATTTGGCTAAAGGAGCTTCAAAATAGCATTTTAATGCTAAAAGTGGACATAATGCACCAAAGTCAAATATTCAAAAAGTCAAAATTGAACATTTTAAGTGGAAAGTGACTTGGCATGATGTCACTAGGAGTAATGCGTTCCTTTTAAGTGAAATGGCACTCAATACTTTGGATTAAATTTGAAGTTTGTGTTATATCATGGATGGTGACGTCAAAGATTTAGCACTCACGCTAAAGGTTGTGGTGAGTGGGATTGGGGTAGGCCCCTCCCCATACATGAAACATTTAATTAAAACCTTGGTTTTACTTTGATATATCACCAAAGGGCAAGCAAGTGGTTACGAATTAATCCAAAGGGAGGGTGATGCCAAAGGTGGATGGTTCACGCTAGCTAATGAGCATGGATGCGGTAAACATGAAGTGGACCCTCCCCACTTATGAATTTCGTATTATTTAAAAAAAAAAGCATGGATGTCATATGAGTTTTATTAAAACCATGTCATATTATACAAATGCAAGCGAATGGTTGGAGATCTCACGTATGATGTCAACATCATTTGAGACTCATGCTAGCACCCAAGGAGGCTGTGATGGAATGGGATTGGAGGGACCTGCATACTCTTATTGAAATATTCACAAGCCTTATTTTAATTATTCCTTCACATCGCTGCCGTATGGTTTGCATAAGAGGAGGAGCTCGCGCATGTGGATTTTGGTGAGGAAAGAGAGACTCGTCGAATTGATTGGGTGTGTTGGCACTAATTGGGTGTGTTAGCTCAGTTCAGCTCTGATTGTAGTTCAGTTCAGGTTTAGTTCAAGCTCACTTAATAAAGCTTGAGAGCTGGTTCATTAAAATCCCCTGGGGCTTGGTATTTTGTATAAATAGAGGTGCTTGGCTCCTCTTTCAAATGGATTTTTTTGGGCAAACTTACTCTACCAGATTGTGATTGTGTTATAGCTTTTGCTATTGGAAATAAAGTGACTTTGGAGGTCCGTATGGTGTGTTGATTCTTGTCATTGGAAGTGCTTCATCTGTATCAAGGTGATTTTGTTTTTGTTTATTACTTATATTTCACTATTTTGATCCAATTGTTAGCTTAGAAGGCTTTATTAAGTCCATAGGGTGGGCATTTGAGTTCAATTTGTCCATTTATGTTGGGTTTTATGTGATTTTGAAGGAGTAGACTGTAGTTGGAAATACTTAATACTCTTTTAATCCCATTTTGCTTTGCATATACAATATTTGATCATGATGTGTTTGTAAGTGGTTTCTTGTGCAGATCTCCCAGGTTTGAAGAGAAGTTTGAGCTCGGTTGCTTCTCTCATCTCTTCAATAGACCTATTTTTCTGACATTGTGTGCATTTCAGGGCCTCTTAAAGTCGATCTCAAGCCTAAAAAAGTTTGGCAAGAGGCACTAGTTCGAAGATCCATCACTCAAAACTACATCTTAAAACTCAGTTACTTGCTACCTTGGAAGCCCTAAACCTTTTCCTTTCGTTTTTGGCCTCCTACCTTCTCCTCTTTTTCCCTCTCTCTCTCTTTTTTTTTTGCATCCCTCTTTCGCTGTCCTTTTTTCTTTTTCTTTTCCCCCCTCTCTCTCTTTTTTGCAACCCTCTTTCGCTGCCCACTTAGCTCTCTTTCGCTGCCCTCTTTTTCCCTCTCTCTCTTTTTTTTTTGCAGCCTTATTTATTGCTGTTTTCTTTCCCCTTTTCCCTCTTTTCCTCACTTATTTCAGCCCTCTTTTTTGCTTTCTTTTTGCCCCATTTTACCCCCTTCATCTTCCCTACTTCGCCTGTAAAAGTTTTGTATCTAGTTTTGCTTCAAAAAGACTAAAAAATTTATATTTTAAAAGGGTAGTTTTTGCACTTAGAATAATTTCATTTTTGTTTGCATCTAGATTTACTTTGATTTTATTAACGAATAATGGGTGCTTGAGTCATTGTTCGTTTTAAGCAGATACTGAAGAAGAGGTCAACCAAAGACAAGTCTAAAGACATGAAAATATTGAAGAAAAAGTTCCCAACAAGAAGACAAACCACATCCCTTTTTTTGTACAAGCCATTAGGGCTTCTTCACCCTTTTGATTTTTTTTTTAAGTTCCCTTCAAGGGTTAAAATCCCCAGGCATTGTAAATTATTAATAAAAAGGCTAGTGGGAGCAAGCCTCCCATCTTTTCTACTTTCCCTATTTGGGGAAAGTGTGTCTTGTGTTCCTTTTCATTTTTACTTAGTGTAGTTTTAACTTAAAGCACTTAGCTTAGTTCTCTTGATTAGACTTAGTTTTCATTTCCACTAATTGCTAGTTGTTCATTAAGTATAATTACTAATTGCTAGATTAGATTTTATTACTTTCATTGTTGTGTATCTTTCTCTATAATTGTTAATCGTAAAAAGAACCAAAATCTCTTGAATCTCACCATAAGGTGGATCAAGAGTGCTCTCTGTCGGAGAGTTTGTTTAACTATCTTTCTTTTATTTTCATGCATTCTACTGTTTGCAAGTTAATCAATTAAACCAAAGTCTCTTGAACTTGCCATAACCCAAGTCAAGAGCACTCTCTGTTGGAGAGCATAGTTAGATTTGCATTTTCTTTGCATTAGGCATATAGAATAGTTAAAGTCTCTTGAACTTCCGTCATAAGACGAAGTCAAGAGTGCTCTCTGTCGGAGAGTTGAACTGTGTGCTCCTAACTTAAAATTTGCAACTCACACTCCCCCTCTAATTAATTTATCTCGTTGTTTCCTTGCCAGAGTATGCTCTGACCGACCTAAAAAATCGGAGTACCTAGAAACGACATTGGACTGTTAATCTTGCAAGTGATAACGTAATAAAACTTTCACCCCGTAACCAACGCACCGACGTTATCTCGATAAATACTCAGGTAGTGGGCGAATTCCAAGTGTGGGCGCCGGGCAACCCAATCTGGACACTCGCTGGTTAAAATCTCTGAACACCTACTTGTGATTCCAGATAGGTCCGTCATGTCTTCGAACGGAGCCACTGAAAGTATTTCCGGTTAGGTTTCCTAGACACCTTAAGCAAGATCATCTTTAAAATTTACAATAAAATAAACCAAGAACAATTGCAAAACGATCTCACAAACATTACTATTGAGACTTGTATTCCAGCATTCACAAGCACTTTTTTGACTCCATTTTGGCATCGGTCTTAAACTTCCATGCATTGCCTTGATTTGGACCATTTGTCCCTAATGTTTGCTTAAATCATTATCTATCTGTGGATGCCTTTGATTTCCAAGTCATCTTTGTATTGTTCGTCTCAAATCTTGTGTTTTGTAATCGCAACGTGGATTGCTCATTTTATTATAAAGTTGTAATCATTCAAAAACTCCTAAAAAACACCCATCCGTATCATAAGATCAAAAACACTTAAATGCATTGAGCCATAGTAAACTCTTTGTTAGGAACGACCCCCCTTGGCTTTGTTAGGAGTTAGCCTAAACAGAGGAGCTAGGAGTAGGTGACAGTACCTGGCTCTGTGCTTGCCCCCAAGGCCACACCTCTCCCACTTCCTCAAGTGAGGAGACAGCTTTCGGAAGATTTCTGTAGGTGGTGTGCAATCGGCGGACAACATCTTTTGGCGCCATTGCCGAGGACAAATTTTTTGTTCTTGGACGACCTTAGTTTTTTCTAGTTTTTACCTTTTTGATAGATTTTTAGTTTAATCACCTCGCCGATCTTAGACTTGAAATCCATCTGGCGACTCCACTGTCTTTAATTTTACCAAGGTATTCAACCAGGAGAAACTCTGAAGGTTTACTTTGTTTTATCCCTGAGCCTGAAAAGGTTTATAGGAGGAGGCTAAATAAACTTGCTTCTCGTAGGATCCTTGAAGATCTTGGATCTCAGTCTTTGTCAGACATCCATAGTTTATTTCTAGAAACTAATTCTCAAGAAAACATTAACACTAGTGTTTCCGATATAATGGGTGAGTATTTTACTCAACTCGACTTTTCTCAGATAGCAGGCCAACCCCATCGTCTTCCAGACAAAGCTGTCGAGAAACTCCCAATGTACATCGGCACTGATGCCACAACTTCCGCCATGCATCTCAGGAACTTTTCCAGATGCATCAATGCCTATGTCAGTGATCCTGTAAGCCAACATGATGATGTCTACATGAAGTTGTTTTCTCTATCTTTGGATGGAAAAGCCGGCGACTGGTATAACAATTTACCAGACAACTCTTTTGTTACACTTGAAGCTTTCAAGACTGCCTTCACTTATAGGTTTTGGTGAAAAGAAAGAACCAAGGCATCAACTGGCTTCTTTAACAAATATAAAGAAGAAGGAGAATGAGACTATGGATGAGTTCAACCAAAGATTCACAGGACTATCCAATGACATTCTTGCCATTTACGAACCACCTGCACCATCTATCTTGCTTTATTACATTGAAGCACTTAGTGGGAAGATGCAATATCAGATCAAGGATAAAGAACCCACTATTCTAAACGAACAAGAAATGGCAGTCAAAATAAACAGAAATATGCAGTCTTCAGGTGAATCCAACCTTCCTGGTTATTCAAAGTCCTTGACTCTGTTAAAGTCAAATGAGCATGAAGAAGAGGATTCCTATAGAAAACAAATGATGGAAGTAAATGAAAGACTTGGAAGAATGGAAGATAAACATCTAGCTCAAATGAAAGAGATGCAGAACAAGGTCATTAGTATGGAAAGAGCACAATCACAACCTGTCCCAAGAACATTTCCTCCAAAAGTAAATTGGCAAAGAAAGGCATCCAACCATGAGCAGAAGCCTCCTCATCAGCTAGAGGCTGCTAACATGGTTGAAATTTACATGCCATTTTGTAGGGCATGTGAAGACCTTCATGAAGAATCTTCTTGTTATTATGCATGCTATGTTCAAGAGCATGGTTTTCCAGAAGGTTGTGGTCCTAAAGCATCATCAAGCGATCCTGAGTACATCAACTATATAGATGACATGCATGATATTTTCGGAGAAAGTTGGAGAGAGACAAAACAATATTCAAGAAAGCCTGAATACATTAATGCAGTTGGACAACTCCATCCTCTCACCACAGAAACCCAGGGTCAAGTTGAAGATTATAGTCAATAGTTGGATAACCTCACTGAAAACTTTGGTACCAATCCTACAAATGAACATAATGATGATAGTTTGGAAGGTTTACTACCTTGTGACCTTTCTTCTGAAGAAGATGACTATGATCATGAGGAGGGATATAGCCAGGGATGTGATACAAGTGAGGAGGAATCCCTTACATCTAAGATGGATGATAACTACGAGACTTTAATTGAAAATCCAATGTTAGAAGTTTTGTGTGATGGGAATCCTCCGCGCTTTCCACCTGATGACAAATATTTGGAAAGTTGGGTCCCTGGTGATATCTTTGAAACCCAACTTTCTGAAGAAGATTGTTTCGAGCAAAAGGTGGATCAAGAGTGCTCTCTGTCGGAGGGTTTGTTTAATTGTCTTTCTTTTATTTTCATGCATTCTACTGTTTGCAAGTTAATCAATTAAACCAAAGTCTCTTGAACTTGCCATAACCCAAGTCAAGAGCACTCTCTGTCGGAGAGCATAGTTAGATTTGCATTTTCCTTGCATTAGGCATATAGAATAGTTAAAGTCTCTTGAACTTCCGTCATAAGACGAAGTCAAGAGCGCTCTCTGTCGGAGAGTTGAATTGTGTGCTCCTAACTTAAAATTTGCAACTCACACTCCCCCTCTAATTAATTTATCTCGTTGTTTCCTTGCCGGAGTATGCTCTGACCGACTTAAAAAATCGGAGTACCCAGAAACGACATTGGACTGTTAATCTTGCAAGTGATAACGTAATAAAACTTTCACCCCATAATCAACGCACCGGCGTTATCTCGATAAATACTCAGGTAGTGGGCAAATTCCAAGTGTGGGCGCTGGGCAACCCAATCTGGACACTCGTTGGTTAAATTCTCTGAACACCTAGCTTGTGATTCCAGACAGGTCCGTCATGTCTTCGAACGGAGCCACTGAAAATATTTCGGGTTAGGTTTCCTAGACACCTTAAGCAAGATCATCTTTAAAATTTAGAATAAATTAAACCAAGAAGAATTGCAAAACGATCTCACAAACATTACTATTGAGACTTTATTCCAGCATTCACAAGCACTTTTTTGACTCCATTTTGGCACCGGTCTTAAACTTCCATGCATCGCCTTGATCTGGACCATTTGTCCCTAATGTTTGCTTAAATCATTATCTATCTGTGGATGCCTTTAATTTCCAAGTCATCTTTGTATTGTTCGTCTCAAATCTTGTGTTTTGTAATCGCAATGTGGATTGCTCATTTTATTATAAAGTTGTAATCATTCAAAAACTCCTAAAAAACACCCATCCGCATCATAACATCAAAAACACTTAAACACATTGAGCCATAGTAAGCTCTTTGTTAGGGACGACCCCCCTTGGCTTCGTTAGGAGTTAGCCTAAACGGAAGAGCTAGGGGTAGGTGACAGTACCTGGCTCTGTGCTTGCCCCCAAGGCCACACCTCTCCCACTTTCTCAAGTGAGGAGACGGCTTTCGGAAGAATCCTGCTGCTGGTGTGCAATCGGCGGACAACACTTGGGTTTCCACGTAAAAATTTTGGGTACTATGCATCTTGTTGTGATTTCTATATGATGATGATGATGTGATGATGTGATGATGTTATATTGATTAACTGTGTTTAAATTGCTCTAAATAAAAGTTAAAATTATAGTACACTGATTCACCCCCCCTCTCAGTGCACCTAGGTGACCAACACCCATATGCCCAACTATTTGTCTAAGCATTGATTGTTCAATTGTGCTCAATAGGAAATGCTGGTTTTTGCTCTCAATAACTTTTATACTTGATAGTTTTAACTAGTAATGCAACGGAAATAAACAAGATATCATTCACACATTTGACACTGTTATTTACACTGGAGAATCCCAATGGGGAAGAGCCAACATTCAATGTTTTTCTTCTTTTATTAGCTCACAGAAAGAATAAAAAATTACATTAATGGAATCTGTAACTCAATCCCCAAGAAAATTGGCATATTGGAGAAATTACCCATAAGGAAAATCAGCCCTGCTTCACCTTGTACGGCTGCCTCCATCACCCATACGACCTTGTGTCAACCTCATGTCACCCGTTCAACCTTCTACATCACTTCAACGTGACACGTGCGGCCTGTGTCACCCTGCTCAGCCCCTGTGACACCCTCCAGTGCGATTGTGTTAGCTTTACAGAACCCTATGTTAACCTTTCGACCCTTTGTTTCAGCGTACAGATTGGTCCTCTCGGAGATAGACCTCTATTTCTCTCTTGCCTCAGATCTTCTCTCTTGCAAAGTCTTTACTCTCTTCTCTTCAACCATTGAGTCTCTCATTCTTCTCTTTAGAAAATCTCTCCCTAAAATGATCTTGTGATCTTGTGTGTCGTTCTCCTCTCCTCAGGCTTTGTTTTATAGCTTCTCAATGACCAAAACCCTAACACCCAACCTCCAAAGAGATGGATGGCCAATATTAGATCTTGATCCTCACTTAAGATCAACGGCTGTGACTTAATCTTAACTTCACTTTTTAGTCACTAGCCAACATTAAGTTAATAATATGCTTTTCCTAAGTTAAACTTAGGAAAGAGATATAAAAGTCACTTACTCAATAACTAAGCAAGTATCTAGAGAGTAAATGGACAACTTCTGCATGCTTGTCACCTAGCCTATGCAGAAGCTCCTGTCCAAGCTATAATCATCAACACCAATCATATGTCTAACCACTTCAAAATTTCAAAATTGTTGCTTTTACTTTATGTTTAGTAAATATGAAAATATAATTAAATTATGCACAAAATTTCAGATTTACATTCCAGTCTTAAAGGCCTTCATTCAACATCTTTGTTGCTTGTCCTTTATAAAATAAATCTGGAAGGTATATCAGGAAATCATCATTTTAAACATTCATCCCAAAAGGCCTTTAGTTAACCATCTTTTGTTGGCTAAATTTCTGATTTATTAAATCTGGAAATTACCGTTGAAAATCATATCAAAATCAGATTTGCAGTCTCGTCACTCAGAAGTCCTTTATTTTACTTTTATGTAAGACTTTGTGCCTTTAGGGTTTCCCCCCTTGAGTTGGAGTGAACCAAGTTACCAACCTAAAGAGTCGGAGAGAGTTATCAAGGTGACAGTGGATACATTTTAACTTTTCCTTAGGTCTCCTTCTCGTAAATTTGGGCTTTAACACCTTTGGTGTGGGTTTGAGAGGTAACAATTCATATATAGCAATTGTATATTTATTCGTATGGACTAAATTCTTTTTCATTATTATGTTCGATGTTTTCCAGTTAATGAACAGTTGTTCATTGCATAGTACTTTCTTTAATTAATATCTGTTAATTATCTTACACAATTTCCAACTTCTTATTTAAAATGTTTGTAATGTGTCTCCAACAGAGTGCAACGTGGGGACCTGATGGACGTATGCTTTTTATGGCATTCTCCGATTCCACAACATTGGGCTCACTTCACTTTGCTGGAAGACCTCCATCACTTGGTAAGTGCATATGATTTTAGACTTGTTAGGTACATATACCCGCTTACATTCTTTCTATCTTGAATTTCCTTTTTGAGGAATAGTTTGATTATTGCTATATGCTACTAGTGTCTTGACATGATGTGTTTATGCCCTAATGTTGATGTTCAATGTATAACTCTATAGAGAAGAAAAGTATTGGAGCGAGACAAAACAATGGTAAAATTATGAATGATTATCAATAATGTCTTGTATCTGATTCGGGGCAATCAGGCTTAGCAGGTGGAGACTTGTGTTGCTTATAAGATTTTTTTATTGTTTTTCATATTCTAGAGATCAGGTCCCTTGAGTGGAAGGGCTAGTCTTTTTTATGTGTTTCATAATAAACAGTTCATCTAGTAGATTAAGTGAAAGTAAACAAATTTAAATAGTGGTGTGGGGCGTACGACCTTTATGTTGGAACAATGATGCTAACAACTGACCCGTTCCACCATGGAGATATATTTGATCTCTTAACTTTTTCATAGCCTTCACCATGGTATCCCTTGGGATTGATGTAGGAAATTAAGGTGCACACATTTTTAGAGACAATGAGGGAAAGCAATCTTTATTGTAAACACTGCAACGATACATCTGTTGAGCACCATAAATCACCATAGGTGGCAAATTTGTAACATCCCTAGTTTGTTAGGTGGTTTAACCACCTAACCTCTAACTACAATATCTAACATTACTATGGTCATCTATTTAATATATACAGTGATTATGGTTTATGTAGGAAATTAGGGTGCACACATTTATCGAGACAATGATGAGAGAAAAGAAATACAAGTATATATTATAAATGTTGCAATGATGCATCTGCTGCACAACATAAATATCCACAAGTAACATATTTATAACACCCCTACTCTAACCACATAACCAAGTAGGGGCGTTATAACTTGTAACACTACTACTTTAACCACCTAACCAATTAGGGGTCTTATAACTTATAAATATGTTACTTGTGGAGGTTTATGTTGCCCAGCAGACATCATTGCAGCATTTATAATATATATAGTTGTATTTCTTTCCTCTCCCTCACCACCTGATCTCTAACTACAATATCTAACACCATTTTGGTCATCTATAGAATATATACAGTTATGTATCAGTACAGTCTTAAATTAAAACCTTCTATTGTTCCCCATATCTAGAGACTCAACTAAGCAGCCACAACTCTGCAAAAGAGGAAATCTTTCTTGCTTTTTGTCACCATTGGTGTGATCGTCATCCTCGTTGTCAGTAGTCTTATCTCCTCTGTTTTTGTTATTGTTATTGCTTGCTGGAGGTGTAAGAAATTCTATTTGGTTTGAAAGATTAAGTTACTCTGTCTGATTCTTCTTTTAAAACTTCTGATTTGTGACTGAAACTATTGCCGGCCTCTAATATATCTAGCAATAATCAACAAATAATAGGAAAAAAATATGACCTACTGCACATATGCTTTTGATATTGATTTGTTCAGGCACCTCAATACCTCGTGCTAAAATAATATAATTTTCTGTTACAATGAAGATACAAATTTGAGCCATCGGTGCTTTGTCTGCTGTCCATCCAAGTGTGCATTGGGATTTCTTCTTTTCTTCTTCAAATGTAACTGCCTTGCCCGCTGATTTTTGCACTACAGTTTTTCTATCACTATCAGCATTTTGTTCCCTTCATGTCCGTGGAATTTCATGTAATTGGGAAATTAATGCAAACCTGAAATTTCACCTTATTCTTAGAAGGGTTTTCAGGTCTCATCCCTAGATTTTTCTGCCCTAGGACTGCTGTAAATTTAAGTACCAGACAACAGCGGAATAAGTACAATAATTCACTTCCAAACAGCCCAAAACTTCTAAGCAATTGAAGGAGAAAAGATGCCAAACAGCCCAATGAGTTTTCATCGCTCTAGGGCAACTTCTTAGGCATAGACCAGATCCGAGAACTCATCATAACCAACAGACATAACAACAAACAAAACAGCAAGAGATGGCTGCCCGCTGTACTATTAGTCTTCAGTATTAGTGTTAAGTGAAAGTCCCTTAACAGTTTCTTGCTTATGTGTGTCAAATCAACAAGACAATTAAATGCTGGAAATAGCCATCTCAAGAAAACAATGCTGAAATCAAATCTTCAATATAGACAAGATGTGGACAGTTGGAAACTTCATATATAAGCTCAAGATGAAGTGCAAATACATACCATAGCCTTCTCTTAAGGCTGGCACAAAAACTCCAACTGTCCAAAAGTACATAGCGAGGGTAAATCATCAAATCCTAGCTCAACCAAGAAGATATTGTTACCTCCCAAACTAGCATGTGTGATTAAAGTCTCTAAGAGGCAGGCTACCTAAGGAGAACCAAGAGGAAAAGGTCAATGTTACCACACCAATCTCCTTTCGCACTTTGGTTGGCTCTTCTCCAACTCAAGGGGAGCTTCCTAAACTAGGATTACTAGAGCAATATGTAATGAGTGCAAGGTGAAATGAAGAGCAACTCTAGCAAAACATGTGTCTTATGTAACATAGGAAAAATAGCTGTTTGGAGGATAAAGGGAATCACTCCAACGACTAGTGCCAATCCAGATTTATGGCTACACTATATGAAAATTTCTGTTCCCAGCTGATCGCACTAAGCGCAGAGGGAGAGCATACACTGCTGTCTAAACACTCATTAGACTTGAAAGTTGAGATAGCTTGTTTTCTTTAGCCAGATCGCAGATCGCGCAGGCTTAGAGGATACACAACGACTCAAACTAAAAGACTTTCAGAACTCTTAAATCCAGTTGCTCAAATGAGCAGGGGAGGGCTTTATTTATACAAATTTACCCGGTAAACCGGTGACACTGAATTGACAAATGCAAGTAAAAGAAAATATTCGTTCTTATGGTGGTAGATCAAATTGTACCCTTTGTTGGATAAGTCATCTGATCCATGTGAATGAGTCAAAGTACTAAATAACTAATCCTTAGAAAGTGGAGCCACTATTAGCAGCCCACAACGCTTTCCATTCAATCAGGGGGGTCCCAACGGACCTGACAAATACATTGTTCCTTTCCATCACCCATGTCTACTCCTCCATAAGGAAAATTAAAAGATTGATAGGATTCTTCGTTAGAGTCATATCTTTGAAATCAATCTCGGTGTCTGGAAAAAGGCAGTATGAAAAACAATGCTCAACATCAGATCCGAACATGATTTGATTCGGCCTACATCAATATTCTCCTGCAAATGTAGACTCAACTTTGTAGTTAAGTGGGATCCTTCTGGTATATATTTGGTTATCTATCAGCCTGCCATCTTTGTCATGATTGATGTACTTTTGTTGAGTGTAGACTGGTGGTTCGAGTGGAGAGTATTTCTTGCCATGATGTTGTAGCTTGAATTTAAGCCACATGTGGTTTTAATGAGCTACGATCATATCTTCATATAAATGCAGAATAAAGTTTGCCCTGCGTTGTACTTAATCTTTTTTGGGGCAAAACTTATCGAAGAATATTTCTGTCCATCCCGACCATTGCTGCGGCACTAGTGTAGATGGATCTCCACAAATGATGATCTCACCTTGCTCTCAGTAGAATTGCAGAATTAAATGATAACTTGTCCAAGTTAAATAACCTAGTCCGAAATCAACACAACACATTTCTTTTCCATCTATCTGGGCAAGCATCAATCCAAACCTTATTGAGCTGCTGCAGCTGTTGAAGGGTATTTTGAAATCCTAGAAAGGCTTGTTTCTCCCATCTTTCAAGAATCTGAATTTTCATGGGAGATTTATTAATCTGCCGAATCAAAGAGATAGCCAAATATTTGTCTACTTCCTTTTGTAGTGGCATACTCTAAAAATTGTTCTCTTTCTTGTCCTGTCATAGGATCTTTGTAGATCCTTAGTTTTCCTTCTTCTTTGCACATCTTTGTAGATCTATGTAGCCAGGGTCCTCGTACCTGGGGGTAGGGTACACATACCCATACTAGGTACTTGGGTACTTGTAGGGTACCTCTCCTGTCGTACCCGATCGTACCCCATACTTGGTCCACGTAACCGAGACTTTGTTATAAAAAAAGGGGTACTTATACGCAAAATGGTACGCCGTACCCGTGTTTGGGTACTTCATACCCCATGTTTGGGTATTCTGGGGGTACTGTCGAATCAGTAAAATGTAATCCATTGGGGAAAATGTAATGACCCTCCACCAAATTTGAACTAATTTTTTGCTAACTACGTATGGAATCTGGTTCAGGACCTATGTCAAACACTTTGCAACACTGTTCAAATTCCACTTAATATTGTCCAAATCTAGTAGATTGATTTTACATTGATTTACAATGAATGTTTTTACGGTTTTGTGTTCAACACTCATGGAACATAATTTGACTACCAAATGTGCAGATAAGAAATATACATATGTATAATACTGAGAAATACACTCACAACAATGTAGGAATGTATTTGGCAATTTGCAATTTTGTATTGCCTGTAACAGTAATACAAATAGGTGTTTAAAATAAGATTTCAAGTGTACCTTCATGTTTGAGTTTCATTGTCTGTTACAACTGCTTGGTACAATGATTTATCAAATTTTATGTAACTTCTAGTCTTTCAATTGATATCTACTGAGTCTATAATTGATCAAATTTTATGTTTCAAATTTTCAATCTGAATGTTCATTGTTCAAATAATCATATAATTTATAATTATGAATCATGATTCATAATTTATGAAGAAATCTACATGCTTGTATGATGTGACTATGACATATATATATAGTACCCCCGACGTACCCAAGTACCCTTTTTCAAAAAGTGGCGTCCCTATCCCCGTATCCGTACCAGTACTCATCCCCGTACTCGTACCCGTACCCAAGTTTCTTGGAAACTTAGTTGTAGATCCTTAGTTTTGCCTTCTGCAACATCGAGAGTAGGACTAGGCTTTCTGACAGGGTTTCTACACTTGAATTTGGCTTCAAAAGACATTGGACATGATACTATCCTACCATTTATGGTGCATTTAAACATCTTATATTTATCAAAAGTAACAGGATTGAATCTATTCAAGAATTCAGAACCTAAAATGCAATCTTCTTTAATGCTATCTAACCTATTTAATGATAAGACTTCTTGCACACCCTCAATTTTATTTAGGAAATTTGGAACCCTTCCAAGTAGCTATACACGAGTTCCTTCAATTCCCACTCTGTGATCTGAGGTCCTTTCCCAGTAGAATGATTGTTGGCCCTAGGTAAATTTTGGGTATGAGTTTTGAGAAAGAAGTCGAAGTGTGTACTGAGTTGCGAGGAAGTGGGTAGGCAAAGTGGTAAGCTCTAAAGAATCAACCAAGAATCAAGGAAAGCAAGTTGTTTTGACGAAGTCCAACCGAAAGATTGGTTAGGCGGTTAGGAATTTTGTCCACTTACATTTATATGATCATGTAATGGGCGCGGGGAAAGAGGGCAAGCAAAGCCTATAAATATGTAATGGATTGGGAATTTTGGGGTTAGACAGTTTTGGGGAAAATGATGAGTTTTTGTATTTTATCGAAGAGAAGTGAATGCACTGTTTTCTTGAAGCATAAGCTGAACTAGAGTCGCAAAGATGAAGGTCGATCTACAGGTTATTTGCGCAAATATTTTGTAATAAGGTGTTGAGGAGATGTCTATAGGTTGTGTGTGCAAACTTAAGTCCTCGAGCTGCGACTCTTTAATAACAATGAGCACTTTTGTGGTTTTTTACGTCTTGGGTTTCCACGCCAAATCTCTATCGTCTATTGTTTACGATGTGTGTGTTGATTTGTTATTTACTTAACGCATTAAGGGATAGACATATGTGATAAATGGACGAAGTAATAACTGAATGGATAATTGCGTTGTCATAGTTATGAGTAGATGTCGTGGTTGATTCCGGTAATGTTTGTCGTAGTTGTTGATCTGTCAAAGTTCCTCTTGTTGGAGTTGTATTGGTGCAGTATATCGATGTTCCCCTTCTTTGTTGCAGAAACTTGGTTCCTCCAGTCCCTGTAGGTAATTTGGGTGAGACTTCATTTGCTTTGCAGGTGTTGCCGAAAGAGATGAAACCCTTTCGAGCTGATATCTTGGGTTTTTGTTGGTACGATGTTGTTTGAACCTGGGTTGTGTTAAGATTGTGCCAACAAATGGTTCCGTTTTCGGGAGCAGGATTAGTGTGAAGGGCATATGTTTATGTGGCATCAGTTGAAACTTGAGATTGAGGCTTGGATATATCATAAGACAAAGGAGTTTGCTCAAGAAGAAAATTGAGATCCGCGACTGACTCCAGGACAACGGTTGAGTAAGTATGTATATTTTGATATCCATGAATTTTTTTTCAATGAGTTTCCTATTTTGTTAAAAGAGTGGGTTTTAACGTTGGCATTCCAAAAGATGAACTTCCAAGGGGGTGAACTTGAGAGCTGGACACCTCAGTTGATCCAATGACTAAAGTGTGTGAATAACAAGATATCATGGGTTGCCGACTATTGGGTTGATTTTAATATCCCAAATCCTGATATTTTCTATTTCTATGCAATTTCACTGAAATAAGCGGGCATGCAAACTGCCATGCAAAATTTCCCTATTTTATAGCTGAAATTAGGGTTAGGGTTTGTAGGATAGAATGAACACTTACCACTGATAAGCTGGCTGAATGTGCTCCAGAGAGAATATGCATGCAAGATGAGCTGAGCTGGTGAATAAATAACCTTGTTTCTGCTGGAATACCTTCAGATGGCTGAATCAAACAAGTGTGACGTTTTTGCTGAAGGGATCGTTAGTTTTAGCTGGAAATAAGTCGGAAGGAAGGTATGCCAGTGCCGGAGAGGATGGCCGGAGCATGCAAGGGTTTTGACCTCCCAGATCCCCTAGCAAATTGATCTCCCAGTCTGCTGCTCACGCCCCACAACCCTGTAAACTACTGCTAGTTGCCCCCGATGGACAATCTGATAGTTGATAATCACCCAATGCAGTAGAGTGATCCTATCAGTGAGGATGCAGGCCGCATGTAGAAGAAATATAGTGATCCAGAGTCTTGGTGAATGACCAGGGTTTTCCCAGCTAAATGCCCCTAGTTGTACGGATGAATATGCAATAACCTTCGAACTTATACTGGAATACTGAATAATGATGAATGCAATAGATACAGTGACAAACCTGGATGGTTTATCCTGAAGGAGACTAAGGCAGACGTCTCACTGCCGAAATCCCGTTAGCTGAAGACGCCGTCTCCAACCCCAACTGCTGTGGCCGCACGCTATGCTGCTTCTCAAGAGCTCCAAAATAATAATAATCCAAAAGTGAAGTCTCCATTCACTTTATCCTTCTTTTATAACTTTTAACTGCGAAAACCCTAACTTTGACCTAATTAGGTCACTTTAACTTCTAATTTGTAGTTGACTTGCATGCATGCGCATGGAGTCTTAAATGGGTGCATGCATCATTAAATAATGCTTAGATGTCATGCATGCCAGTGGCCTTTGGCTCCGGTGGCCCTCTTTGACCTAATGGTAATATCATATTGATGCCCTAGATTTTCTGTAGATGGCATCAGTCTTCAGTTGATTCCCTAACTGTTAGTAACCGCTCGAACCCACAGGGATCACATAGGTTAGCGGTTTTGGTCCTCAATGCCTAATCAGATGAGGACATTACAGTCCTCCCCGCTTGAGATTGCTTGTCCTCAAGCAACTGCAAACTAGGATGCTGCAATACCTGTTCACCTTCCCATGTGGCATCCTCTGGAGGTAGTTCTTTCCATTGAACCAAGTATTCCCTAATCACCCAGTTCCTAAGTTTCCTTTCTCTAGTCTGTATGATCCGTTCAGGAATCAGTATCAGTAGTCCTTCATCATCTAAAGGAGGTAATTCTGTTGATGGAGCAATGTGTTGCCCAATGGTCTTTTTGATGTTGGACACATGGAATACATTGTGAATTTTACTTTCCTGTGGTAGTTCTAGTTCATATGCCACCTCTCCCACCTTCCTAATTATTTTGTAGGGTTCATAGAAGCGAGGTTTTAACTTTTCTGCTCCTTTCTTCTTAAGTGAAGATTGTCTGTAAGGTTGGAGCCTTAAGTATACCAAATCTCGTACCTCAAAGCTCTGCTCAACCTTGTGTCTGTCTGCATACAACTTCTGCTGATTTTGGGCTATCTGTAAGTTTTCCTTAGAGATTTTAAGAATATCCTGACTGTCCTGTATCTAGTCCTTTGCCTTAGGAGTCCTACTATCTCTGAATGCTAAATCTGCATAGTCCGAGGCCTTGTAGCCATATAATGCCTTAAAAGGTGTCATCCTAATAGACATGTGATAGGTAGTATTGTAGCAGTACTCCCCAAAGTGTAGCCATTTAATCTAGGTTCGTTGCTGTCCTGTTATGTAGTTCCTCAGATATCCTTCAATCCACTTGTTGACAATTTCAGTTTGTCCATCGCTCTGGGGATGATAACTCGTGTTGGTAGCCAGTTCGGCCCCCACGAATCTAAATAGTTCCTGCCAGAAGGCACATGTGAATCTACTGTCCCAATCACTGACAATGGTCTTAGGTAACCCGTGTAACTTGAAGACCTCCCTGAAGAATAACTCAGCTAGTTGAGCTGTAGAGTAATCAGTTGATATAGAAAAGAAATGTGCGAACTTGGTCAGCCTATCAACTACGACATATAAACAATCCCGCTCTTGGACCTTGGGCAATCCTGTAATAAAGTCCATGGAGACACTTTCCCATTTCTGTTCTGGAATTGGTAGTGGCTGAAGCAAGCCCGCTGGATGTATGTTCTTGATCTTGTTCTGCTGACATTTGCTACATTCCCGTACGTGTTGCATAACCTCCCTTTTGAGGCCCTTCCATGAGAACCTCTCTCGGATCTGTCTGTAGGTCTTCAAGAAACCCCGATGTCCTGATAATGGAGAGTCATGTGCTGCTTGTATGATCTTTTTCCTCAAAGTTAATTCTGGGACGAGGTATATCTTGTTCTTGTAATAGATGATGTCATCGACAATTCTGTACCTGTCATCTTGTATTTGTCCATCCAATAATTCGCAAGCGAATTTATTTTTGGAGTATTCTACTAAGAGAAGTGCCCTCCAATCTGTGGATATACTCATGAGAGATAGTGAGGCGGGTCTCCTGGATAATGCATCAGCTACTATATTATTCTTACCTTTTACATACTCGATCTCGAAATCGTAGGCTTGTACTTTGCTGACCCATTTCTGTTGGTGCTCATTCAGTTCCTTTTGCTCCAAGAAATACTTGAGGCTGTTATGATCTGTCTTGATTTTGAACTTACTTCCCGCCAGGTACTGTCTGAACTTCGTGAGAGCATGTAAGATGGCTAGCATTTCTTTGCCATATATGGAGTAGTGGCGCTCGTAGTTCTTCAGTTTTCGGCTCTCAAATGCAATAGGGTGATGATTTTGCGTCAATACTGTTCCTAGCCATTCCCCTGAGGCATCACATTCTACTACAAATGGTTGTGAGAAGTCCTGTAATGCTAAAACTGTGTAAGAACTCATAATGACTTTCGTCTTCTCGAAAGTTTTCTGTGCTATTTCTGTCCAGGTGAATGCTCTCTTCTTTGTGAGATCTGTGAGGGGTGTGGCAAATTGGGAGAATCCCTTAACATACCTTCAGTAATAAGTGCAAAGACCTAAGAAGCCTCTCAATCCTGTCATTGTTTTTGGCGCGAGCCAATCTCTGATAGCTCGAATTTTCTCCATGTCAACTTGTACTTCTTTTTCACTTATTATGTGCCCTAGATACAACATTTCCTTCATGCCAAATTCACACTTGGACATTTTCGCGTAAAGCGAGTGTTCTTCTAGAATGCTTAGTACTTCGTCCTGGTGTTTAAGATGTTCCTCCCATGTTTTGCTGTAAATCAGGATGTCATCAAAGAATACTAGCAAAAACTTACGTAGCTGAACTCTGAAGATATGGTTCATGCATGACTGAAAAGTGGCTGGAGCATTGGTAAGTCCAAAAGGCATGACCAAAAACTCATAGTGACCATAGTGACAACGGAAAATTGTTTTGGAGATGTCTTGGTCCCTTACTTGGATCTGATTGTACCCCGAGCGAAGATCAATCTTGGAAAAGTATTTGGCATCTGTAGTTCGTCCATGAGTTCATCAATCCTAGGGATGGGATACCTGTTTTAATGGTCTTTTTGTTGAGTGCTCGATAGTCAATGCACATTTGCAGTGTACCATCCTTCTTCTTGACCAAGACCACTGAAGATGCAAAGGGGCTAGAACTGGGCCGAATGTATCCAAGCTCCAACAGTTCTTTGAATGTTTTCTCGATCTCATCCTTGTATCTTTTGGGATGCCGATAAGGAGTGGTGATGATTGCCTGTGTCCCCTCCTCTAGCTCAATGATGTGTTCAAAGCCCCGGTCTCGCGGTCTACCTAATGGAAGGTTCCGAAATACCTTTTCGTGCTTCTGTAACAAGGGGGTGTTGTGTGCTGGTTTCTGGAGGTTTCCTAAAGGAGACAAAACATTCTGCAGCCCATTCTATGTCATCCTGTCTGAGTACTGCCACCATTCTTTGTGAAGAGACCGGTTTTGGGGGATAAGTGTTCATGCCCCTCAAAACTACCCGTTTGCCGTCTGGCCCTTGGAATTCCGTTTCCATTGCCCGATGGTATGTAGTATTTTTCCCTATTGAATAAAGCCACTGAACACCCAATACTACATGAGTATCTGATACATCTACTACATAAAATGAATCCGTCATCTGATAGTTACCTAATGTGACATTCAATTTTGGAATCTAGTAGTTGCACTCCATGCTGGAGTTCTGGGCTACTGCTACAGTAAATCCTTCGAACTTCTCGTTTTGAATACCCCTCTTGGCTACCCAAGCGGAGTCAATGAAATTGTGGGTTGCTCCCCCATCAATCAATACTCATACTCGGTGACCCTGTACTACTCCTGTGACCCTGAGAGTATGGAATCTTGGTACTCTAGATAATGTAGCAATGACTCCCTCTGGTGTATCACCCTGGAGTGATTTTTCCTCATTTACCCGTAGTTCTTCTGTGGCCCCCTGCTCATAGTCCTCCTCGTCATTGTCCGAATACACTTCAATGTAGTGAGCCTTCGCCTTCCCTACACACTTGTGTCTTGGCACCCATGGTTCCTGATAAGTGAAACATAATTTCTTCAGCCTTAAGTGTTTTCTAGTGTCCTCGTCTAACCATGTTTTCTTGGGAACGTCCTGCTGGAAAGGTTTCCTGTCCTTGTCCCTAACAGGAAAGTTGGTTTTGAGAGGGAACCTGTTCTTCAGAACTAAATCCTGGAGATCTATGGCTCTGCTAATGGCATCCTGCAGAGTGGGGGGTTTGTAGGCTTTCACCCATCCTCGTAGTGGCTCTGTTAGGGCCTCAGTGAATAACATCGTCAACCTGCTCTCTGACACATCTGTTACCATGATTCCCGTCCTTTGGAATTCTGAGATGAAGGCTTCTGCATTACCTGTCTGTTTGAGTTGAGCCAACTCCTTGAAATGTATCTCTGGATCCTTCCTGTCAAACCTCTCCATGAGCTTTTGAGTGAACTCACCGTAGGAGTGTATGGCGTTGTGACCCAATGTCACTAATCCGTGGTATCGCCACTCGTGAGCCTCTTCGTCCAAGTGGAGTGTGGCCAATTTAATGGCATCTGTCTCTGTCATGGGATTGAGTTGGAAATAGGTATCCAACTTTTGAACCCATATCTGTGCAGATCCTTCGCTAGTCCCGTCAAAGTTTGGAATGGTCAACCTGCCTAAGGTTTTCTGCAATTCATAGTTGTGATTGAATCCCTTATGGAAATTTCGGGGCTTGTTCCTACTCTTCATGTTGCAAAAATCTGAAAAAGACATAGCTGCATGAAACTCATCCCCTAAGTCCCTGTATTCCTGCAAATAAGCCCCTAAGGGTTCGCTAGGCTCTACCTACATGACTGGACCTGCTACCGAGTCTGCCAAGAAGTGAGGCATAGTAGGCCTATTGTAAGGTCTGCTATATATGTGCATGTTGTAAGGTCTGCTATATATGTGCGATGTATTCTATATATTGGTATACGCAACCTTCTCGTTGCTGCTTGTAGACCCTCTGTCTACTGGTGAGGCAGGGGTACTGTTGTTACCTAGTTCTGGTTTCGCCGATAATCTGTTAATTGCATTGAGTACATCTTTTTTCCCTTTGGCTAAGTTTTGCAATGTAGATACTAAGTTGCGAAACTCCATCCTGTCTTCATCTTCCCTCGTTCCTTTTCCCCTGTCAGAGTGTATACCTGTTAGTTCCATGTCTGAGTTGATATCTTCGAGTTGGATATCCTCAAAGTCCTCCGTGTACCTACTCCTTTTCCTATAGGTTACAAAAGGGTCCTCTTCTGTATTCATCTACTTTTCATTTCTCAAGCCCGCAGTTGGACAAGAAGATAGCTCTGATACCACTGTAATATCCCAAATCCTGATATTTTCTATTTCTATGCAATTTCACTAAAATATCTGGGCATGCAAACTGCCATGCAAAATTTCCCTATTTTATAGCTGAAATTAGGGTTAGGGTTTGCAGGATAGAATGAACACTTACCACTAATAAGCCAGCTGAATGTGCTCCAGAGAGAATACGCATGCAAGATGAGCTGAGCTGGTGAAGAAATAACCTTGTTTCTGCTGCAATTCCCCCGGATGGCTGAATCAAACAAGTGTGACGTTTTTGTTGAAGGGATGGTCAGTTTTAGCTGGAAATAAGTTAGAAGGAAGGTATGCTAGTGCCGGAGAGGATGGTTAGAGCAATTAAGGGTTTTGACCTCCCAGATGCCCTAGCGAATTGATCTCCCAGTCTGCTGCTCACGCACTCACAACCTTGTAAACTATTGCTAGTTGCCCTGGATGGACAATCTGATAGCTGATAATCACCCAATGTAGTAGAGTAATCCTATCAGTGAGGATGCAGGCCGCATGCGGAAGAAATATAGTGATCCAAAGTCCTGGTGAATGACTAGGGTTTTACCAGCTAAAAGCCCCCAGCTGTACGGATGAATCTGCAATAACCTTCGGACTTATACTGGAATACTGAATAATCATGAATGCAATAGATACGGTGACAAACCTAGATGTTTTATCCGGAAGGAGACTAGGGCAGATGTCTCACTGCCGAAATCCTGTTAGCTGAAGACGCCATCTCCAACCCCAACTGCTGTGGCCGCACACTGTGTTGCTTCTCAAGAGCTCCAAATAATAATAATCCAAAAGTGAAGTCTCCATTCACTTTATCCTTCTTTTATAACTTTCAACTGCGAAAACCCTAACTTTGACCTAATTAGGTCAGTTTAACTTCTAATTTGCAGTTGACTTCCATGCATGCGCATGGAGACTTAAATGGGTGCATGCATCATTAAATAATGCTTAGATGTCATGCATGCCGGTGGCCTTTGGTTCTGGTGGCCCTCTTTGACCTAATGGTGATATCATATTGATGCCCTAGATTTTCTGTAGATGGCATCAGTCTTCAGTTGATTCCTTAACTGTCAGTAATCGCTTGAACCCATAGGAATCACATAGGTTAGCGGTTTTGGTCCTCAATGCCTCATTAGATGAGGACATTACATTGATAGTATCCTAGAGGGATATATCATTAAGTTTGTTGTCGACACTATCAAATCATATAATCAAGCAAAAAGGGAGTTCTTCAGAGGACCATGAGGTAGGTATTTTAAATCCTTGAAGTTGTGGATTAAGATGCTATTGTGTGAAAATGGGGTATTGAGAATGAACTTCGATGAGTAAAGTGATTGTATGCGATGCGGATGGGTGTCGATTGGAGGAAGGCATGGGAAATGTATGGAATAAGCTGAAATGATAAGAAAAGAGGAGGGCGAGATTGACGAAGAGCAGGGGTTCTTGAGGAGTGGGAAGACATTTCAGTTGAGCAAGAGGAGAAGGACTGCGGCAAGGAAAGAGAGTTGTAGTGTGACCGGAATGGGAGAGTATGAACTAGTACCACAACTTGACGAAGAGTCTTGTGACAAATAAGAAGAATACCAACTTATTTTGGAAGAAGAAGTTGCGGATCAGCACCAGACCCGAGGCTGTGGCAAACCCACGACCCCATGTACATCTCCAGAAACAGAGGTAAGACTAAGAGTTTGTTGCAGTGTTTTCAAGTCAACCCATAATAGTAGTAATAGTCAGAATAGTGGTACACCAAACAATAGAGTTCCTAGCAGTGGTCCTACAAGTTCAAGTCAGTTAATACCCCAGAGTCATAGAATGGTTGGGGATGATATGAAGTTTCCTGTGTTTAATGCGAATGGATTGGAGGATCCAAAGCAACATTGGTTCCGCTGCGAAGCAGTATGGATTGTTCGATAGGCCCAAGACGAGGCTATTAAGAGGGTCATGATGATCACGACCTTCAGGGGACCGACGTTGGACTGGTATATGAAGTTTTCTGCTGTCCCTACAGAAACTCCTCAAAATACATTAACTGAGATTAAAGTTGGATTGAAAGATGAGTTTGAAAAGCCAAACTCCGAGTCACAATGTATCACAGAAGTGAAGGAGATCAAGCAGTCGTTGACTAAATCAATTTGGGACTTTGACCAAAGGTTCAAGAATTTGATGGACGAGGTGAGTTTTCGTATGTCAGATGTGCAACACAAATAAGTGTTTATAGCTGCATTATTACTGCATATCCGATTACCCTTGATGCAACAAAAGATTGTATCTCAGTCTGAAGCATTAAAGCCTGCCATGAAGTTGGAATAATCACCAGTCAGGGAAACTGGTGCCGAGATGGTTCAAATTAAGTTGCAGTTGGCTAATTTGTCGCTACAGATTCAAGGTAGAAAGAAGGGAAAGGAAATCTGAGAAGAAATTTGGTGCACTAGAAGTAAAGCAGAAGGGCATGGCAAGGATCAATATCCGACCTTTCACGAATACTTGGTCGTCGGAGCATCAAACCCACTGAATCATTCAAGTATGCCTTGGAACAAAGTTTGCCCAACTAGAGGCCACCGATCAAAAGAATGTTTATATCTTCAAAAAATATTAAGTACCCGTTAGATCCTATTATGTAAGTTTTGTTGATCTGTCAAGCATGATGAGAAGGACTCTCGGGCATATCAGTTGCTCCAAGAGTGTACAATTGACACTTATTTGATGAAGGGAGATGAGCAGGCTCAAGCCGAAAGATGAAATGCTCAATTTAATCGACAAAGGGGTGGATTTCGTGGCCATGGGCGAGGAGGATTTGTTCGAGGTAGAGGTCCCTTAATTTGCTATAACTACAGCCAGCTAGGACATTATGCCAAAGATTACCAGAACCCAACTTTGACGTGTGCCTTTGTAAAGCATTGGATCACTCTATTGAAGATTTCCCACAACTCATTACAAAGTGGCAGGCGAAGACAAATAAGAACCAGGATCAGATTGCAAACCAAAATGTGCAGAAGATTACAACTGAGCCAATAGAGAAGCTGCCCACTGTCGTTGTTGTTCCCAGAGGGGTTGCGACAGGAGAGGATAGGGTGAGTCACCTGTAGGACTCGAGGATTCGATCAGTTGCACAACGACAAGTACCATTTGATGTACAAAAAGAGAAAGGGGTCTTCTTTTATGCCCATAATGAATTTATGGGCAGACAAAATGGAGCCTCAACTTTTGCTGCTCCGTCGGTACTTGACGAAGGGCCTGTTTGCAAAATACCACCTCGGTTTGACCGCTCTGTACCAAAAACGTTGCTTGGAAAGGTAAGTGTTCTACAAAATTTCTTAAAGAGTTGTTTAGCTCTTTGTTAAAGATGAACAAGCTGTAGCGGAGTTACATAGTTTACTAGATGAAACACAAGATGAGGTTAGATAGGACATAGTAGTTAATTATATTCATAAGAGGAGAAAGTCTAGAAGAGAGCTGCAAATGAATGCACGAATAGGGGATTATGATATGGATTTTATTATATCTGATCTGGGCTCAAATGTTAATATTTTGACGAAACAGACATGGGAAAGTATGGGGAAGCCTAAGCTAGTGTGGTCTCCAGTCCAACTTCAGTTGGAAAATCAGTTGAAAGTTATACCATTTGGACGACTGCCAAGAGTTCTTGTCGAAGTGGAGGGGCTATGTACTTATGCAGATTTTGAGGTTATAGAAATTGTCGATGACACTAATCCGATACCCTACACTCTTGGGTATCGACTGGGCTATTGAAAATCAGACCATCATTAATTTCAGAAAGAGGATATTGTCATGCGAGAATTCAGAGATGAGAGTAGTTGTGCCGTTGGATCTGTTGGAAGGGCAGAGGTATGTGGAACTAGTATGAGGAGAATATAAGGAAGGTGAGATGGATAATATCTACAATATTTCCTCCTAATTGGATGGTTACATCAATCCGACAACAGATGGTGTTGAGTTGGCGGAATGTTAGCTCATGCTTGTCAGATTCTGGTGAAGCATTGGAAAATTGACTGAACCGGTTGTATGAGGCTTTAATGTGAAAGTGTGCTCAGATTACAAAATCCCTTTGATATATCGGAACAAAGGTATGTGACCTTCCCACTTATGAAGGATTGCGTAATCTTGATATATTTCTAACTGAATTTGAAACCAAAGTACCAAAGCAACATCGACTGTTGGCCTTGGATGTGGCCTTGAAAGCTACTTGGACGAGTTGGTGGGTTGTTCATAAACAATCCATAGAAATTTAGTCGGAGTGTCAAAGACTGTTGGTGATACAGTTTGGAGAAGGAATCCCATATGTTGGGAAAAGGTATACATGATTAACTAGTCCTGTCAACCATATTAATAACTGTAGTACAATGTGGAAGGCTGTCCCTAAGCAAGAACGGGTGCATTTGTTCATACATACATTGGATATGATACCAAGAAACTGGTACACGTCGCTTGAGCTGCGTCGAGGAATTGTAGAGTGAGAAGAACTAGCTAGAAGATTCAAACATACATTTAGTTATGTACATGAAAGTCTATCGGTGGACGTAGCTCTCCAGGTGATTAAAACTAAGATCTTTGAAGAGATATCAATACCACTCTCGAGTTTTCTGTAGTGGCTTGCGATCGTCCAGAATCTGGAGTGCTACAACATTTTTGGAGAGCCTAAGGACGACGACCCTTGAGATATACATATTCCAGAGTTAGAAGGAAGCTGAGCATTAGAAGGACCATGTATTGTTGCCTCCTTTCACACACGTGGGGGGTTAGGTTGTCGTGGCAGAAATATTCAAGCCACTAAGTGCGTCCTTGGGGGAAAGTCTCGAGTCAAGTACTGTCACTTGATCTTGACTCCTCCGTTTAGGCAAACTCCTAACGAAGCCAACGGGGGTAGACTTAGTGAGTTACTAAGGTTGACCAAGCTTTATATGGTGGTTTGTGATTGAGTACTTTGTTTAGGAGTATTTTGTAAAATGACACAAGAAATTGCAATAGTGATTAAGTCAACACCATGAGCAATATAATCAATCAACACATTTTAAATTAAAGAAAATGCTTATACGATAAAAGCGAAGACTAGTGCTGAAAATGGAGTGCAGAATGTATTGCAATTGCTCTTGGTCGATTTTAAGTTTATGAATTAATGAGTGGATTAAACAGGGGGGAAGGGGACTCCGGATATACCTGACGGTACGAGGAGTATGCCCAAATCCCTTATCAAATGTGGTTCCACGCCAAGAATATGTGGGCTGGATCGGAGTCTCTAGGATGTGTCCAACACTACATAAACGAGGGTGTAGCCTGATGGTATCCGGAGGTCGCTATCCAGTGGGTCCCGCTTTGTCTGTGAACATTCCCCACAATGGATTAAATCGAGGTGTTGGATTTTCGCCTATTCAAAGGGAAATTGATTTTATGAAGACGAGTTTTTATTAGATGTGAAACTTATTTGAATGCAACAAAACCCGTTTCTGAGTATCCCAAATCTCAGGCAAGCTGACGATGGGTAGAGCATACGCGGAGGTTTGTGTGAAATGTTTGTTCCAGTTTAAGATTGTGAAAGCTAAAGAAGGTAAAATGTGGGACTAATTACCAATGTTACAAATATTGCCCTATAAATCGCGAGTTGCCAAAAAATCGCGAGTTGCCAAAAAATCGCGATTTTTTTGCAGCGGCGATTTTTTAAGAGAAAATCGGGCACCAATATCGGGCCGATTTTTGTCCGAAATATCGCTGATTTTTCAGTAAAAAATCGGGAAAAATCGCCGTCGACTCGCGATTTCTTGACAGGGTGAAAAAAAGTTCATTTTTTGACATTTTATGCCCGCGGTTAGGGCTCATTTGCTCATTTGGTCGCTACAGAGGTCGAGAGGAGAGCCGGCGATTAGGGTGCAGCTGAAGGTTAGTAAATGTGTAAATGCTACAGAGGTCGAGAGGAGAGCCGGCGATTAGGGTGCAGCTGAAGGTTAGTAAATGTGTAAATGTTACATTTTTTTTTCATTTAAAATTTTGAATGCCTCCACCGTGTGCCTCTCTCCGCGCCCGGCTTCCACATTCCTCGCCCAACCCACTCCACAGCGTCTCTCCGCGAGTCCGTGGCTTCCACACTCACAAACCCCTGCATGG
>LPNX010026459.1:185246-208617 GCA_001517045.1 Pseudotsuga menziesii | reverse complement strand
CTAGTGGGACGAGTCCGGAAACCTTCTCCACGCAACAGTCCACAATGCCTTCACCTTCGACTGCATCACCAATGGGTGCCTATGTGTCGAGATGCTCAGTTGGTGGACAACCTTCTGTAAAGTCCATGCTGAAAGTAAAGGAGAAAAAAGATGTAGATACACTTGTGGGTCGATGCTTGCTATGGAGTGATATTCCATTTAACTTTGCCAATAACCCATTTTATATGTCCATGTTTGAGGCAGCTGCTGTTGTTGGGCCGGGGTATAAGCCCCCCACTTATGAGGAGTTGAGAGGGCCCATCCTCCAGAATGAAAAGGCCGAATGCTCTCACAGGTTGGAGGATCTTCGAAAATCATGGGAGTTAACAAGATGCACAGTGATGTCAGACGGTTGGACTGATATGAAGGGTAGGACCCTTCTCAACTTTTTGGTTCACTGTCCAAGGGGCACTATGTTTTTCAAATCCGTGGATGCATCTGCACATGTCAAAGATGCGGGTTTACTATGTCGCTTGTTGGATGACTTCATCCAAGAGGTTGGCCCGCAGCATGTTGTCCAAGTCATAACGGACAACGCTGCGAACTATGTGTCTGCTGGTAGGATGCTTATGGAGATGTATCCTTCACTATTCTAGACTCCTTGTGCGGCCCATTGCCTTGATTTGATGTTAGAGGATTTAGCCAAGATTGGTTGGATCAAGGATACCATTGATTCAGCACGGGGCATCACAAAATTCATATACAATCATGCAGCGGTGCTTAGCTTGATGAGAACTTTCACAGGTCACAGAGAGTTGGTGCGTCCTGCCATCACACGCTTTGCCACTAGCTTTATTTCTCTCCAGTCCCTCTTGGATTCTATGTGGAACTTGCAGCAGATGTTCCTTTCACCTGAGTGGCGTGCTTTATCATTTAGCACTAGACCAGAGGGGTAAGCCATATGCAGGCTAGTGAATTTCCATCAAACCTTTTGGGATGATGTGAGGGAGGTTTGTGCCGTCATTGAACCTTTGGTAAGGGTTCTCCGCTTGGTTGATGGAGATAAGCCTGCAATGGGCTACCTGTATGAGGCCATGGATAGGGCCAAAGAGTCCATTCGTGCCTATTACGTGGACAAGGGAGATCGGGGGCAGGAGAGACAACAGATTATATGGGGGATGATTGATGCGCGATGGAACAACACACTCCATTGCCCCATTCATGCTGCAGGATTATACCTCAACCCTGCGTTTAGTTACTCTTGTGGCTTCAGATTTGGTGGAGAGGTTATGGCTGGATTCTACGAGTGTGTCCATAGGATGGTGCTGTCTGCAGATGATCGTGCAGAGCTTTCCCAAGAGTTGGAAGTGTATAAGAGAGCCACAGGATTACTTGGGTTTCATTTGACAATACATGACAGGACCAACCCGATGCCAAGTAAGCTTCACCTTGTTTCAAATTTTCGTTTTCTTTTTCTAATTCTTTTTTTAAATTAAATTGTTTTTTCTTATGTTTCTTTAATTCGTTGTAGATACCTGGTGGGAAAACTATGGTGGTTGCGTACCTATTCTACAGAAGCTTGCCATTCGAGTGCTCAGCCAGACATGTAGCTCTTCCGGTTGCGAGCGCAACTGGAGTGTATTTGAAAAAGTACACTCCAAAAAGCGCAACAGGTTAGAGAATTTTCAAATTCATTAGAAAATATAAATTATTGAATTCTAGTTTATAATTTTATCATTTATCATTATGCCCCTTTGCCTTCTAATTTATGCATTACAAATTGAAATTATTAACTTTATAATTTAATATCTAATTCTATGATCCTCCTGCAGGTTGGATACTCCACGCCTTAATGATTTGGTCTACGTCCACTACAATCTTAGGTTGTGGGTGAAGCAATATCAGAGAAAAGTTGATGCAAAGGCCATTTCATTAGATCAGATCGACACCACTGCAGCTTGGAGGTCGGAGTGTGAGGAGCCTGCTATGGAGGTAGCCCCTGATTGGCTAGCGGATGATCATGATCATGATGATGATACAGAGGCTCCATATGAGGGTGATCGAGTTCCAGAGGAGTTTCACACTGAGTCTGGGAGTGTGCCACAGTTAGATCCAGAGCCACAGGCAGGGTTAGAGGGAGATAGACCCGATAGTAGCACTGCTACTAGTAGTGGAGTAGTTGTAGGACTACCTCCTCGAGCTCCTTCTTCTTCTTCAGGACACCAGTTTCAGCCACCTTCAGGTTCTAGAGGACATCATGATCCTTTTGCAGGGTCTTCTAGTTCTTCTAAAGGACGTCAGATACCAGTACGAGGCTGACAAGCCTTGAGGGCACCTAGTCCTAGAGGAAGGGCAAGGGCTGTTTCCACAACGATTACCTTTTCCCGTAAAAGGGGTAGAGGGAATCCATAGTTTATTTACTTTATTTCACCGTAGATGATTCATGAGTCATGAGATACATTTGTTATAACTTATATTTTTTATGATTCAGACATTCAGTATTCACTATTCAGGAGTAGGACTAGGACATGATCCATTTTGATGTGTGATGTATCTCTAGACATCTTATATATATTATATATCAGTTTTCTTTCCATATTCATGTGGCAATGTGTTTATTTGATGTTATTGTTGCTTTAGATGTTTAAAAAATTGAAAAAAAATGAATATTTTTGTGTTTTTTAAGTTTGCCGATTTTTGCCGATGTTCTGCCGAGATATCCCGAGACGATGTTTCCTGGACCCTGCCGATTTCTGCGCCGCGCCGATATTTGTAACTTTGCTAATTACTACAACCAAGAGTCTCTTGTTGGACACAATGCTCACACTAAGAGGAGGGTGAATCAGTGTGATGTCAATTAAAAACCCTTTTCAATTTCTACCAATTTAGAAGAGTTCATCAATGCATTATACTACTAAGTACATTATCATTTCATACTAATTAATCAAGTAACCAACAGTGATTCATACGCATATAATCAACTAGATCAGTGAATCATAACAAGTAACACAACTCAAGAGAACACGAGATTTGTATGGTAAACTTGTTTTATATTTTTGATGGAAGACTTCAATCTTCGCGATTTCATCAACACCAATTGATAAGAAGAGCACCAACTCCTAATCCAAGACCCAGTTTGGTCTTCTCAGGTCCAATTGAGAAAGGGTTGAGGAATCCAACCCCCAAGTGTGCAAGGGTTAGCTTGCAATGAAGAATACTCTTGTCACATCACATCTGCTATCACTGTCAAAGCAACTGTTGTTCCTGTCATAATCATTCTGCTTTCACTATCACATCAACCACTGCCATATCATTATCAAGCTGTCACTGTCACATCACTTCACAGTCACTGTCATGTAGAAGAGTACTTCAAGGACTGACACTGTTGTCACTATCTTGTCAGCTGTCAAATCAACTGTTAAGTCAAGGTATAGTCAAGCTGCTATCTTGTCAAATCACAGTCCTCTTTTGATCTACAAATCTGTTGCCACTTTGCTGTTTATAAGGTTTCATCCTCAAATCTGTTGCCATATAAGCAAGGCATATTCTTGCTTCACAAAGTAATCTTAGCTGCTCGCAAGTTTGTACCTTGACTTGCTTCTTCTTCTTGAACAAGATAATCAATCTTCTCATACAAGTGCCAAGGTCAACTTCACACAAGGGACTTAAGCAACCTTTACATAGTTATCTAGGCTATATATGATAATCTCTAAGATAATATCAAATTGCATGAAGTATTCCTAGTCTGTTTGTTCATCACATAAGAACTCTGTCTACTAGGAGCCAAGATAAACATTACTAAATGTACTTACACATGTCAAAGTGTGGTTTTCAATCTTTGACTTTATTAGTTCAGTCCTTGGATTGTGTGCCGGAATCAGCCCTTAATGCTGCAATCATTACACTCTTCACTAATCTGAACCTTCACTTCTGTTGAATTTTATTGGGCTGTACCCCTACTTCTGTTGTACCTTTACTGAGTTGTACTCCTACTTCTGAGATGATCTTCATTTGCCTTTTGAATATCTTCTTTTGGAAGGCTGAGATGAAGCCTTGTAAGAGGTTTCAACTATTTCTGTATGGCTGAATAAGAATGTTTAAGAACAGACCTATTATTCTAAGTCTACCCAAAAACCAGAGCTAATGTTTTAGCTGACTCTTGAGATCTTCATATGAAATGATCAAGCTTGAACTGTGCAATGTCTTGAATATATATCTTCTGCTTCAATCAAAGTTAAGAAAGAATTGCCTAAGTGTATGGCTTAAGGTACCTTCAGCTGTCTTCACAAGCTTGATTACCTAAGAAAGTAACTTCGGATGCCTGAAGAGATCTGACCCCTTTCCACTATGGTTGCAACTTCATGCTGTGGTATATCCATAGTTTTAAAAACCGGAATCGGACTTGGAATCGGTTGAGGGTCAACTCGGAATCAGAATCAGAATCGGTAATGAATCGGTCATAAATCGGCCGTTTTGAATTTAATGACTCGGTTTACTAAAAAATACATAAAATATTTAAATTTTAGAGCAAAACAACATTTTCAAGATTTTAATCCATGATTCCAAAGCATTAGAGACAAAATATCTAAAGTCTGCTCATGTATATACCATATAAGAGTGAATATTTTAAAATTGCACAAAGTGTATTGTGCAATACATATCTAGGAGACTGGGACTGAAATAACATAAATAATCTATGAGGCATATAGGTTACCTAGAGGCTATATGGCCTATAGAGTCGAAAAAGATGCTAGATAATTAACTACATACTACATAGTAAGCTGTCATACATCAACTACATACTATATAGTCCACTATCCCCATGGATTCCCCTCATTCACAGTCACGCTGTTTGCAAATTGCTACTGCTGTAGCGCTGCTCCACAATGAGAATAGGGAATAGGTGTAGAGAAATAGAGGGTGAGGGGGGGGGGGTTCATTAAGTAGATTTAGGCCCTAGGGTTAGGTTAGGTTAGAAAAAACAAAGCAAACAATGAAATTTCTGTGTTTTTCAAGTCTGCAGACCCCCCATTTCTGAAAGTAATTGACCAATTTTTTACATAAATCGGTCGATCTGACTGGTTTGGTACCAAACCGGTCAACCAAACCGATTTCTAGACCGATTCGGTTCGGTTTGCCTTCAACTCGGTGAATCGGCCGATTTCGAAACTGATTTCATCGATTTTTAAAACTATGGGTATATCAGAACTCAGAGAGATCTATCCTTGCTGTAGTCTACTCCTGTGGTTCCTTCATACTGCTGCATCAGTCCTTTTCTATACCTGAGTTCTCAATGCATACTAATTTGTTCAAAACAAAACAAACTTTCCGGCATGCAGATTCTTGACAGGGCTTAGATGACATGTAACTTGTCAGAGTTCAGAGTTCAGATGGCTTCCTTTAAATATGTAACTTCTGCTGCTTCTAAAAGAAGTCCCAAATCAAAGTTAAGAGTCTTCAAAATCTGCTGCAAACAGACAATTAGATGCCTTTCTTTAACCACTGAATTTTCCTCAGAGATATCGAATTTCAGAGAGATAAAACTTTATAAACACTTGCTTGTTGACTGCGACTGCCTAAAAAATCAGTCTTCACTCTCCACGGCTCTGTCTCTACTCGAATTTCAGAGATAAAATAAACTTGAAAACATTTTCTGTGTGACTGCGGCTGCCTCAGTAATTCTATACCTAAAAATCAGAGCTAAAACTTCCACAAATCGCACACCATAAATGAGGACATATGCTTGTATTTATACATAATTTCATTTTTTTATTTTTATTTTTATTTTTTATAATTGACTGGGCCAACTTGTTGCAAATAACGTATAAATATTTTTGACCGAGTCGACCTGCTATTAGTATATTTTTTAATTTTAATTTTAATTTTTAAAAGAGCAGACTTCCTTATGTTGGCCGACTTCAAAGAGCTTCATCAAAGTGTTAATGGCTTCTTTGAATCCCTTGTGGACTTATGGACCAAGAACTTCAACATCAAAAGGGTTTTATGGTTCTTCAATAGTTGCAAGGACTTCACGTCATTAGGGCTTCTAAGTTAGAGTCACAGCTTTCACCCTTTGCATGAGTAGGCCTAGGGCCACTTTGACCAAAACATTTTTGCCTTGTGTGTAAGGCATTTCAAGGGCTCCAATAACTATCTTCTGGGCTTATTCATGCTGTACATGGGCTGCCATATTGAATTTATTAGGGCTTCAAAGACTTGACATGCAAGAGGATCTGTGTGTTCCAAGACCCAAGTTACCACGTGTGAAGTTACCAGCATCATGCAACCATCAATCTCCATAAGGGCTTCAATGAAATGTCCATGTACATCAAGCCACCATACATCATTGTGCAAGAGGCCTTCATATATTATGATTGTTAAGTCTTCAAGGTCCAAGTTACCTCATGCAAGAGCATCATCATGGCTAACCAGATCATGCCATGTCCATGGGCTCCATACCTTTATGATCTGTACTCAATGCATGAGCTTCAAGTACTAAGCCACCATTCATTAAAGGTACCAACTGCCCAACAAATATGTCCATCAATGTAGCAAGATTATTATCACATCCATGTTGACATCAATGCTAACAACTACTCAACATCTCTTTTCGGTCCAATACTTGGGGAAGCCCTTGTCCATGAACCGTAATTGGGAAAACAAGGCTGGGTTAGGAATTGTATTACTTTGCAAAATGAATGAAATTGAAATTTAAAAAAGCAAAGTATATGTAACGAACGTAAAATAAATATAATAATTAAATAATTAATAATAATCATAATTAATTATACTTAACATGAAAGGACATGACCTTTCACTCACAATCCCCAAGCCCTATTTAATAGGCGGGTTATCAACCATTGTAATAATCTATTATCTTTCATCTATACAACCATTAATATACATTCGCCCTATGGCTTATCTAATATTCCAGATATTTTGGTGATTATTGTGTGAGCGAAATAATTGTTTGCTTCATGTGGTATCAGAGCCTCGTTAGCTAGATCTCGGGCTTTGGCCATATTTTCGGCTTTTAGCCATTACCTAGGGTTTCCCTGAATTTTTTTTGGTCCTTGGCCATCTAGACTACGAAAAAGAAGAAAAAAGTTCTTTATTAAAAAAAAAAAAAAATGTTGCTCCTGCGTTTGTGCAGCTTCGCCCCTGCACCTCCACGCCGGCCACCTTCACCTCCACGTCGTCCACCTCCTCTCCTACTTCATCGCCCTTCCCCTGCGTTCCACCCACCGGCACTCCCCCATCACCCTTCACCCTTCACTCTCCCTTCACCCCCCACGCTGCCCGTCATCACCAGCGCCTCCTTGTTGCGCCGTCACCCTCACCTCCATCTTTCCGCTGCCCCATCTCCTTCACCTTTGTGCATTCCCACCTCAGCGTAGCTCCTCTCACCACCTGCACATCCTCAGCACCTTCCGCAACCCTATCCACCAGCACCCACACCTGCGCTCATCCCTTTCTCCTCACCTTTGCATCCATCTTCCATCACCTGACGTTGCCTGCCATCTTCGCCCACCGCCTCTGCTCCCACTTCCCCACGACAACGCCTTCCCCTTTCCTCTAGCTCCCTGTCTTTCCCCGTCTCCACTCGCCACCGCTCACACCCCCTCCTTCCGCGCCACCTTCGTCACCATCCAACTGTTAGTTTTTGCAGGTTAGATGAGTTTTAGTATCAGTAATAAAATTCAATGCATGAACATGTAAAGAACTGAGATAAAATTTAGACTGTAATAAAATGTAACAACATAAGTTTCATTTCTTTCAACTTTAACGCTCTGCTGGTCACTGCGTTCAAGTTGATCATTGAAATGTTTCATTAATTGTCATGTACAGAAAAATAAATAACATGTGCAGAAAACTAATTCTCAAGAAGATAAAGAATCTTAACCATTGTTGGATCCGCCTTATACTCAGTTAGATCTGAGTTTGATCTTGTCACTGAAAGGACAAGTCAAACTGGTTGAACCATATACGTACCTTGAGAGAGAGAGGGAGTAAACAGACCTTAGTTTCTTCAATCGAATTAGCAGTGCAGTCAAGAAGAATCACACAGATGCACTCAGAGTGAAAGATTTGTAGTCAAGCACTCTATCAAGAGATTCACGGTGAACAAATTCCAGAAACCAAACAAGGTGGATCAAACAGAAAGACTTAGCCGTGGACAGCAGTAAAATCAAATCGCAGAGCTGGTATATATTGCCGTAAAGATCCCAATCAAGAAAATCACAGAGCTGGTAAGGATTGCCGATCCAAAACAATAAAAAACGCAGAGCTGGCCGTAGAGATCCAATAAAATAAAATCGCAGAGCTCATAAGGATTGCCGATCCAAAACAATAAAAAACGCAGAGCTGGCCGTAGAGATCCAATAAAATAAAATCGCAGAGCTCATAAGGATTGCCGATCCAAAACAATAAAAAACGCAGAGCTGGCCGTAGAGATCCAATAAAATAAAAGCGCAGAGCTCATGTGGATAAATCAAAAAGCTAAGGTATCTCCAATGTAAATGTACGGGGCTCATTTTATAATGTTTGCATGGTCCAAAAAATAAACAAGAGATGGTTCACATATAACCGTATGGTAACATAAAGTGGCCCCAACAAAAAAAAATAGAAAGTCAAAGTGTCTAAAAGGGTAAAAGGTAAAAAGGTAAAAGGTTTTTTATTTTTTATTATTTTTATTATTAATAAATCATAAATGATTTTATTAATAATTGATAATAAAGTCATAAAATAAAAACACTAAAGGTCCAACATAAGGTAACCATAACAATACTAGGTCCAAAGGTCTTTAATAACCAATTAGGTAAATACACTTCATAAAGTCAGAGTCATCATAATCAAAGGTGCACACACGTAAGAGTGCTAGGAGTAATAGGACCATAAGTCAACAACCACAAGATCATATAGGACCAACAAGACCAAAATTTTTTCTCTCTCTCAAGGTACATAGTTTTATATAATTTGTCATCACCGTATAAGGGGGAAGATCCAAACAGATGGTACAATCCTTTTGTCCTTGACACTGCTCCTAAAGGTTAGGTACTAGGGACATCGTCAAGGGGTGGCCAGTCCCTTGAGAATCAACCTAGCAATAAACGATTGGGAGAGGGGACATCATTATATTCCATTCTTAATGAATGGATTTCAGCCTTAGGCTGAGTTTCAGTCTCACACTGAATCAAGTTGATCAATCCTTGGATCCTAACCAGGTCCTCCATTTTCTCGCAGAATGGTTCTCAGTACTAAGCTGAGTTTCAGTCTCACACTGAAAATTGATCAACTACCTGCAGTACCTACTTGGACATCGTGTCCCTGGTCCTAGACCAGAATATATCTCTGCCTCCACTTGCAGGCTCTACTTGGACATCACATCCTTGGTCCCAGACCAAAATACCCTAGAGGCATATAGGGGCCCTAGCCACATGCTAGGGGCTTTGCCATGGCATCAACCTGCTTGGTCCCAGACCAAGAACCCCAGGAGACTACTAGGGGCCCTAGGGTACCTTCTAGGGTCTTACTCTGTCCTAGTCAACTGACTAGGAAACCATTCTCTGAGAATGGGTCTCGCAGTTGCACTAACTTTAACACCAACGCCCACCTCCATACACCCCTCTTCCTGCCTCTTTCTCTACCACGCCATTCCCCCAATCTCCCTCCACAATCCGTCGCTGCCTATTGCCTCCCTCCACGCCTTCCATTAATGCCCTCTCCCATCGCACCACCATTTCGTGGCAACCTGCTCCACGCGAAAACCTAATTTTTAAAAAACCCTAAATTGCACTATATCAAAAAAAATTATAATAAAATTATTATTATTAAATAATAATATTTATTATACTATATTTTTCAACATATATAAAATTTTTGAAAATATAATAATAATAGTATTATTGTTATTGAAATATTTCAAAAAAAATTCTTATTAATAAATATTATTTAATAATTGTAGCAATTATAATTATTATATAAAAGGAGAACATAAGACTCGTCAAGAAATCGATAGCTATCTATCATTAAAGAAGTAGAGACTATGGAAGTTGGGCTGCAAGCACAAATAGAGAAATTAGAAGCCAAATTAAAACGCTATCAAAGAGACAATGAAGGATTACAAAACATGAATATGAAATCGGAAATGTTGATTAAATTACATAAGATGCAAAAAGAGCGCAAGGAACAAAAAATTTCCGACCAGAACAATCATATAGAAAAATTGTCGGCCCAAATTAAGAAATTAAAAGACGAAAATGATTTCAATCAGAGACAAAAAAATCAAGAGATAAAGAAAGAAATAAGTGATTACGAAACAGAAATAATACGCTTGAACAAAATCGTTAACGACAAAGATGAAGAATTGACGCACATACGACAGAAATTAGAAGATCAAGAATCAGTGGTCGACCGGTATTGACAATAGATAAAAGTTCTTCAACAACAAAACAACGACTCTAAAAAGGAGCACAAGCTGGAGATTGCAAAGAGTAATAAAACAATATCCAACAATTTTGAAGAAATTTTCAGATTAAAAAATCATAACAAAACCCTGATTACAAAAATAAAAAAACTGAAAAATAGTAGCAAGAGGGAACACTCCGGTGAAGACCTCGAAGGAAAAATACTAGAAAAGGAAGAAGAAAACCAGTGTCCAAATAATTGTAATCAGGTACTGTAGAACCAAATCAAGGAGCTAGAAATTGAAAAAAAGTCGCAAGAGGAAAGAATCGAAAAGATTTAGATTCATAACAATCTACTGGAGAACCAAGAAGCACAAATCCAGGAAAATGCATCCAAAAATCAAATTGAGGAAGTGAAGAAAGTCCTCAGCGCAGTCCAAAAGAAAGAAGAACAAACAACACCTACACCTTATAGACATCCTAATTATAATTGTCATTTTGACCAACGACAAGTTCAAAATGAATATTCACAAAGACTTAAGTGGACATGCGAAAATATCGACATACTAAGCAACAATTGAGACGAATCGTCCCACAAAAAGATCTCAGAGCTCCGATAAAAATAGATTTGGGATGGACCACAGCAGATACGATATGACAATTCTCCTGGGGAATTCGTAACTCGTATCGACTCATTTTCTCAAATGTCACAAATACAAAGAAATCTCGAGACGACAGATTAAAGTAAATCAGATATTATAGTCAATACATCTTTGAGGACAAAGATTCCCTTAAGGGGAAGGGAATGTAACGAACGTAAAATAAATATAATAATTAAATAATTAATAATAATCATAATTAATTATACTTAACATGAAAGGATATGACCTTTCACTCACAATCTCCAAGCCCTATTTAAAAGGCGGGTTATCAACCATTGTAATAATCTATTATCTTTCATCTATACAATCATTAATATACATTCGCCCTATATGGCTTATCCGATATTCCAGATATTTTGGTGATTATTGTGTGAGCGAAATAATTGTTCACTTCAGTATACTGAACTAAAAAGAAAAACTACACTAGCAACGCCGCAAATCCCCGTAGGGAGGATGGGGAGTGGGCTCTGAAGGAGCCTACTCAATTTTTTTAATTACAGTATTTACAATGCTTGAGGTGGATTCCAATGTTCCTTACAAATCTGGATCCAAAGGCTTACATGTTTTTAGAAATGAAGCAAGAAAGAGGAATGTTGTTCTGGAAGGCCTTGGATGGCCTTAATCTTCAAATTTCCGGCAACACTTCTCTTCAAAAACCAGCTACCTATCCTGCACCAAATGTGCTAAATATAACATTAAAAACGTAAAATAGTTAAGTACTGAATGATTGAAAAATATGCACAAGTAATTAACAATACTTGATCTATTCTAAGAATGATGCCTTACAATTCTTGATCTAGAAACATGCTTAAAAAGATCAACCTTTACATATTCTTTGAAAGTGAAACTAAACTACTTAAGCATGTGAGTGACCGTAACCAAAGGGGAAAGTTTGATTTAAAATTGTGGGAGTGAGAGAGAAGAAAAGAGCTCAAGCTTGGGAATGCTTGGGCTATGGAGTTCGTTGGTGGAGAGTGGAGGGACTATGCCTCTTCAACAATGAGTTCTTGGCGAGAGAGAAGAAGCAAGATCTCACACAAATCCAAGAGAAGCACTTGTAAAATACTTTCACACTTGCCAAGAGACTTGTCAAATCCAGTAAAAACTCATGCTTAAGACAAGAAGAGCATACCCATAAGCAAATCAACATGCAAATTTTAAATCTTGAGCATAAACTAATTAAGAGAGCAAAGAAACTACTTCACTCACTTCTATCGATTAGTACTAATCCTTCAATGAGGTTAGATTTGACAAGGAATGACAAATGCATAAAAGAAATTTTACAAATTACCACAGCAACAATATGAGACAATGATCATTCAACACCTGAGCCATGCACCACATGAGTCCTCCAAAGCCTTTTATTATTCCAAACAATAATTCAATACAATACAACGAGAGTAGACCTTCGGTCCTCTGACCATGCATAACAATGAGCAAGAAGCTTGCTTAAATAACCAAATGAGAGAGGGGGGATGCTTCCACAAGTGGGAGTTCACGTTGAGTTCAAGTAAAGTTAACTTGATCCTGTGGAGATGATTGTGGGAAACTCCAGATTTGATTGAAAGGAGAAGGCACCACCTCTCACAAGAGATGCGTTCCCAACCTTCGTATGGATCTCCATCAATGTGATTGGATGCCACATATATCAATGTGTCACTCTTGGAGCGCATCCTTCGTAACACAAAAACGCCATCATTCAAAATTGGCCCCACTCAAAACGTCAATCCAATCACCATTTTCTAACTCAACCAACCACTCGTACGAGTGAGGATGGTGTCATCCACCAACTTCATGATTTGTAACTTAAGAAAGCTATCCTAAGTTTGATGTTTTAACATTTGGAAGAGGTCGCATAGCATGATGGATCCCTTTTCCATGTCATCCCACCTTTTAAACAAATTATTTTTTACTTTTCAAGCTTTGACTTTTGTGCCAATTTGTTGCATGATTAGCATTAAATTGCCGTTTTGACTCACCTTTAGAGAAATAATGCTTTACGGGATGATTTGGTCGCTCGAAACATAGGAAAAGTGGCCTTTTGGGTAGCAAGGATGCTTCGAGTATGAAAATGAGCTTCCCCATGCCAAAAACAGACTCCGGATCAAGTTTTTATGCCCTTTACAAATTTTTTAATTAAACCATTAAAAAATGGCATTATTTTGCAGGAAAAAATAATTTTCTCATAATTGAACAAAAACTTAGGGGTACTTAGCACATGTCCATACGACTCAATTCAAATACCTAGCATGTTTTAAACATTGATGCAGAGGCTCTAATAACCCCCTAAGGCCTAACCACCAAGACAACTACCCGAACTTTGGAGGTGTGAGTGAAAAACTCAGAAATTATTAGTCATTTCTTCAACAACAAATAATTACAGAGGGAAAAAACACTTTGGGCTAGTCGGCTTGATGTCTAAGTCTAGGAAGTCAAGTCTTTTATAAATTTGACCATGCTAGCACATTTTTTTACAATTTCCCCAAGGGCATATGAACCAGTGTAGTCAGACTCGGGTAATACTCGTCGAGTAGGACGAGTCCAGACGAGCGACAGCTGAATCGATTACTCGCTGCAAACTCGGGCTGCAGACTTGGGACTCAACACACTCGTTCAAAAAAAACTCGGGTGTACTTGCTAGACTTGCGAGTATGGAGTCGCCGCTAAAAAAATCCATCGCGGATGAGTGGGCCCGTGATTAACGTTACAGCCGGAACGTATTTCCATTTTCCTGCTAGCTTTTTACACTGCCTTCGACCTCTTTCCATTTTCCATTGCCCCGGCGACTAGTCTCTTTCACTGTCGATGAGCTGAGCTCTTTCCATTTTCCATTGCCCACGAGCTGGCCTCTTTCCATTTTCCATTTTCCATTGCCCGCGAGCTGTCGACGAGGTCTGAGCTTCCTTCAGCGTTGAAGTCACGCATCAGCATTGAGAATCGTTCTATTGCCAAATCAGGGGGTTCTATTCGTGTTCAACGTAGGTTCTTCAACTGGTTCAGCGTGGATTCATGTTTAGCATGGGTTCGTTGTTCAACGCGGGTTCATGTTCAGCGCGGGTTCTGTTCATCATCGTGCTGTTCGTGGTTCATTGTTCGTGTTCAGCGAGTTCGTTTTTTTTACAAGTTGGTTTTTTTTGTCTTTTGGTTTAATTTTATATGTAATAAATTATAATGTGTAATGTGTAATGTTTTTTTTAATGTTTTTAATGTTTTTTTAATGTTTTTAATGTTATTTTTAATGTTTTTAAAGTTCGTTTTTTAAAGTTTTTTTTAATGTTTTTAATTTTGTTTTTTTGATGTTTTTAATGTTTTTTTTAATGTTTTAAAAGTTTTTTTTAATGTTTTTATTATTTAAACTTTATAGTTTTTTTTAATGTTTTTAAAGTTCGTGTTTTTTTTTGAAGTTTTTTTAAAGTTTCTAAAGTTTTTTTTTTTTAATTTTTAAGTTTTTTAAGTTTTAAAGTTTTTTTTAGAAGTTTTGAAAGTTTTTGAAAGTTTTTTAAGCTTTCCATATATATTTAAATTTTAAGTTTTTTTTTCTTCATATTTATGTTCATATTAATTTTAAATTACAGTTTGATATGTTCATATTTACCTCATTTAAATCTTGGATTGTGATGGTAATTCTTGGACTATGATGGTAGCATGTGGAGGCTGCCATGCCTATAGGCTGCCCCTGTGGTAGCCTACAGTCTTGTGGGCTGTGATGGCTGTCCAAGGCCTGACACAACTTGCCAATTTTAAATATAATTTTGTTTTGAAGTCATTTAATTTTGTTTTAATTTTTAAATTTAATTTTGTTATAAATTTTTTGTTATAAAAATAATCTTTTTATTTTAATTTATTCCTTTTCCATTGCCAGATCCATGGCGCCCAAGGGAAGACCTAGAAGGCCTCTTGATAAAGCATGGGAACATTGTGTTTGGGTGCTCCCAGGGCAAGACAATCAAGTAAAGTGCAATCACTGTCCAACAACTATGTATGGGGGCATAAACAGGTGAAAACACCACCTAGCTCGAGTTGTGTGCAAAGATGTCGTAGTTTGTGATGGCTGCCCTGAAGAAGTCACAGCGGAAATGTACGCTACTTTGGAAAGTATCAAAGAACAAAATGCCAAAAGATCTAAGCCGAGGTTTGAAATTGCAGGGATTGGTAGATCTCCAATGGGACCTCCAGGTGGTTGTCCATCAAATGTTCCAGCAAGTCCATCTATCACCTCTCCTTTTTTCCTTCCTCGTACCTCCCCAGGATCTCAACCAACATTGGACAGCTTTAATGAACGGAAAAGAAAGGAGGCAGATATGGCAGTTAGGAGGTTTTGGTACCATGACAACCTCTCATTCAACCTTGCAAGGTCTCCCTTTTATCAGCCCATGATAGATGTTGCAGGCGCTGGCCCTGGATACAAAGGCCCCTCTTATAGTGCACTTAGGGGGAAAGATCTAGATGAGGAGTTGCAGTGTATCAAGGAACAATTGGAGAGCATTAAAAGCTCATGGGAGTTCATAGGTTGCACAATCTTGTCTGATGGTGGACAGATTAGAGGAATAGAACAATCATAAATTTCCTTGTGGCTTGCCCTAAAGGAACCACAATCTTGAAATCCGTTGATGCATCTTCACATGTGAAAGATGCAAATCTAATTTTTACATTGTTAGCAGAGGTTGTGGAAGAAGTGGGGGTCAAGCATGTTGTCTAAGTAATCACGGACAATGCTGCAAATTATGTGGCAGCAGGTAAATTGCTTTGTGCAAAATAACCTACTATTTTTTGGACCCCTTGTGCTGCCCACTATATAGATTTGATGTTGGAGGACATTGGGAAGTTGGCATGGGTGCAACATGTTGTTCATGAGTGCAAACAAATAACCAAATACATTTATAACCATGCTTGGGTGTTGAGCCTTATGAGAGAGTACACAGAAGGTGATCTCAGTCGCCTTGCTATCACACAGCTTGCAACAAACTTTCTCTCCCTCCAAAGCCTTCTTAATGAGTACCAAGCATTGAGACGAATGGTTAGTAGCAGGGAATGCATACATTATAAAGATAGCATAAAACCAGATGCAATGGCTATGAGTTTGTCTGTCCGTAGAGATAGTTTATGGAGGAAGTCACTGAGATTGTCAGCATGACAGAGCCACTTGTGAAAGTGTTGAGGATCATGGATGGTGATAAACCACCAATGGGATATATTTATGAGGGGATGGACAGGGCCAAAGAGGCCATTAAGGCCTTCTATAGGGGGTATGAATCTAAATATTTCCCTATATGGCATATTATTGATTCCAGGTGGGACAACCAACTACATTCACCACTATATGCAGCAGGGGCATATCTCAATCCAAGCATATTGTATAATGTTGGGTCTAAAATTCAAAAAGATCCTGAGGTGATGAGAGGTGTGATGCTACGCATTGAGAGGATTTACCCAAGTCAAGAGATTCAAGACCAAATCAATCTGCAGCGAGATATGTACACGGAAATATCTGGCATGTTTGGATTTATCTCAACACAACGTCTCAGGGATAAGAAAGTGCCATGTAAGATTCAATTACGTAAATCATTAAATTTTATTTCACTATGATTTTTTTCAAGTTTGACATTGCAAAACTTGTAATCTTTGTTTGTTTGTTTTTTATAACAACCCATTGGTGGTTAGATTGTGGCACTGAGGCACCACAACTACAGGAATTTGCCATCAGAATCCTGAGTCAGCCTTGCAGTGCGTCAGGTTGTGAGCGCAATTCGTTAGTATTCGAGCACATCCATACCAAAAAGCACAACAAGTTGGAGCATGAGAGGTTGGAGAAGTTGGTCTACATATACTACAAGCTTCAGATGCCCACAAAACAGTTGCGAGCAAAGGATTTGGATCCAATTTTATTGGATCAGATTGATCTAGTATCTGATTGGGTAGTGGAGGATGAAGCTCCTGTAGATTTGAGTTGGCTTGATGAAGAGATCGAGGGTCCCTCTGGTGTTCCATTTTCCAAAATGGAAACACCAAACACACCTGCATCAGAGTTGATTTTTCAGTTTAGTGATGTTGGTACTAGCTCTACTAGGGCCTATGTTAGGCGATCTACTACTCGTAGTCATGCATGAGACTCAAGTTTGGACTTGGAGACACTATCTTTTATTTTTATTTTCAGCTAGCTATGTTTTGGGTTATGTATTTGAACTTTGAAGTTTGAACTTAGTACTATTTTGGAATGTGTTCAAGGAATCCTCTTTCATTTCACTATTTTGCATAGAAATATGGTATTGTGGAGTGTCAAATGTTGTGTTATAAATTTTTTATGAGATTATCTAATGAATTTCTGCATAGAATTGTTTTTATAACTTATATGGATTAGAAATGTCTTTATGTATGCTTTTTGTGCACAAAAATTACTATATTTTTATTTTATTCATATTTGTCGAGTATTTGCTGAGTCTGATCCGAGTCTTATCCGAGTCGAAGTGGATCAGTCCAATGGTTGTGTAAGACAAGAAGATTGGTGAAGTTCGTATTTGTGTTGACTCACGAAAATTGAATGATGGCTGCTTGCATGATCCGTTTTCGACGCCATTTACAGACAATGTACTAAAGAGTGTTGGAGGACAAGAAGTATAGTCCTTTATTGCTGGGTTCTCCGGTTACCATCAAATTCAATTTGTTAAAGAAGACAGGCACAAGACTACCTTCGCGACAAAGTGGGGTTTCTTCTAGTGTACGGTAATGCCTTTTGGCCTTAAGAATACCCCTACCATTTTTTCTAGAATAGTTGTTGTTGCATTTAAAGAGTTCATTCATAAATTTTAAGAAGTCTATTTCGACGACTGGACAATGTATGGCTTGATTAAGAATCATGCTAAAAGTCTTAGGTTGATGTTAGAACGCTGGAAAGAATTTTAGATCTCTTTGAATTTGAAAAAATGTAGTTTTTTTGCACCATTTAGTATACTTTTGGGTCATGTTGTCTGTAAAGAGGGGATGCTGATAGATCCTGCGAAGATCACTATTATAGTAGACCTACCATCATCCACTTCAGTTAAGTAGTTAAGAACCTACATTGGGTCATACAGGCTACTATCGAAAATTTATCCGGAGTTATGTAGAGATTACAATCCCAATGGAGAAATATGTAAAGTTTCAATGGAACGAATAGTGTCAGAAGAGCCTCGACACCCTGTTAAAGAAAGATGTAAAGTTTCAATGGAACGAATAGTGTCAGAAGAGCCTCGACACCCTGAAAGAGAAAATGGTTACAACACTTATTTTGGTTGTCTTGGATTGGTGAAAGGAGTTTCATGTGAATGTTGATGCATCTTCAGTTGCTCTGGGTGCAGTACTTGCTCAACCAGGTGAAGGTTCCATTGATCACGTAATTGCATTTTCTAGTAGGAAATCGTCGACGACAGAAAAGAACTACACTACGACAGAGAGAGAGGGACTTGTTATGGTTTATGAGTTGTAGAAGTTTCGACACTATCTGTTGGGAGGCCATTTTAAAATGTTCATAGACCATTCTACTTTAAAGTACCTGGTCAAAAAGCCAATGTTGGGGGGGAAGATTTGTTGATGGCGCCTCCTTTTTCAAGAGTTTGGTTTTGAAATTTTTGTCAAGTCGGGAAGGATGAATGTCATGCATGATCATTTGTCGAGGTTGGAAACAGGAGAGGAACCGACCAATTTAGACGACAACCTTCCAGATGCACAACTCTTTGCACTAAAAATGGTGGATGAATATTATGAGGATATCATCCATTTTCTAACTACAAGGAAAGCACTAGATGGATATAATACAGTACAAAAGAAGCTACTAGTTGTTAAATCTGCAGATTTCTAGTTGATAACTAGTCAGCTATATAAGATGGGAGCTAGTGAGATTTTACGTCGCTATGTCTTAGAGCATGAGCGACCAATGATCCTAGTTGAAGCTCGCGATGTGGCAGCAAGAGACCACTATGCAGGGAAAGCAACTGCACAAAAGATACCGCGGGCCGAGTTATGGTGGCCTATATTGCATTGGAATGCATATGAGTATTGCAAGAGCTGCGACATTTGTCAAACGATTGGAATACGGTCAAGATGGAATGAAATTCCTTTAGTACCACAAGTAACATTGCAGGCATTCGATAAGTGGGTCGTGTATTTTATGGGTTCTATCAACTTACCTTGTAAAAGAACGGGTTCCAGATACATCATTATTGCGACATACTATTTGACTAGATGGGCTGAGAACGTGGTTACCAGGTTTGGATGTCCCAGAGTTTTGCTAAGTGATCAAGGTACACATTTTGTTAATAAAACTATTGAGGCACTTGCAGAAAAATTTCAGATACATCATAGGAAGAGTACTGCTTATCATCCATAGGAAAATGGTACTATTGAATCCTTTAACAAGATACTGGAGAATGCTCTAACTAAGGTTTGTAATGTGAACCACGGTGATTGTGACTTAAAAAACCCTGCGGTTTTGTGGGCTTATTGAACAACTTGAGTCGATCGCCATTCAGGTGAGTCTATGGAGAAGAGGCTGATATGCCTATGGAATACATTGTGTCGAGTCCTAGGATAACTGCTTTTATCGATATATCTGAGACTGGTGCTGTCGAAGAATGGTTGTTGCAGTTACTTCAGTTAGAGGAAGATCGCTTCATTGTAGTATTTCACCAACAAGTACAGAAAGAGCGACAACAAGCATTTTATGATAGACATATCAAGAAGAAATAGTTCTAGGAAGGAGACTTAGTTCCCCTCTACGACAGTAAGTTTTTGAAACATCTTGGTAAGCTCCGAACGCTTTGGTTAGGACCATATGTTATCGCTTATATTACTGAGGGGGGCGCAATTCAGTTGCAAAAGTTAAACGGGGAGCCCATGGAAGGGTTAGTTAATGGGAGCCGATTAAAATCTTACAAGGACAACCAAACATTTCTTGATTTAGTATACAAGTTAAAAAAAGAGCTTTTGGAAACACCACCTTTTCCATCCGTCAAAGTTCTGTAAATATGTCAAAGTTTTCTTGTGTGTCGAAGTCTTGTATACCTTGTGTTTGGTCGAGGTATTGTTTTGTTGTAGTAAATCATAGTGCTAACTTAAGTTGTAGTGTCATGAAAAAGTCTAAAATTGTCAATGTCAATATCTTGTCAAGCACTGGCGCTATGTCAAAGTTGGTCTTGTCGTAGTTGGCATTCTTTCAACTCTATAATTAATGCACATTAAATAATTGCTTTTGTGGTGGAAGTAGTGGCGGGGTTAGTGGGAGACTATTATAAATAACCGAAAAGACTTGAGTGTGTGAACAGATTGACCGCCACTCTTCTAACCATTGCCAAGATCTAGTCATATTCATTGAACATGTGATTGGACAGGCTAGCCATGTGTAGTAATCAATTGAAAAAGGAAACCTGCTTTCCCGTTGGAACTCATTGTGTTAAGTAGTTGAAGATTGTTAAGCAAGCTAGAGCTGTTACAGTCGTTCGAAGTTGAACTACGTATGCTATGAATTGCTAGCATGGAGATTGATTTGCTAAGCACCAATACTGTCTGTGGATCTGTTGTCGAAGTACCACCCAATGTTTTAAAACTCGGACTCGGAATCGATCGAGGGTCAACTCGGACTCGGACTCGGACTCGACAATGACTCGGCAATGACTCGGGCGGTTTGATTTTAATGACTCGGTTTATTAAAAAACATATAAAATATTTAAATTTTAGACATTGGCTGAAGAAAGTGGCCATTATAAAAACAAAAGAAAATGTCTATGCTAGCAACTTTCAAACATATTGGAGACAATTGATGTTTTACCACTGTAGTGTTCACTGTTTTGAACAAGTCTGATTTTGTTCGATCTATGTGACTGTTAGATAGTGATAATTCAGACCACACTTTCCATAACCTTTGAGAATAACTTATGCACACTAAAAATATATATATTTGCATTATATCTATTGCCAAATTCAACCACAGAAAAACAAGTTGCTTGTACCTTTTACCAGCTGTAGTAGCAGTACATAGTGAGATAGATAGGCCAGTTCTACACACTATTTGCAGTCCTGTGGGTTATGCTGAAGTTGGCAGCTCCTTTGTGGCTGTAGTAGCCTGTCTTTAATGCTCAGAAGTGAGGCAGCGTTTGATGATGACCTCTAATGCTTACTGCTCCTTGGATGCTTACTGTTCTAGGTGATTATTGGTGGTTGTTTCCCTTTGTTATCACTGCGTCAGCCCTCTAAACAGACCCCAAACCACTGTAAATGGCCACACACACTTAGTGTATAACAAAGAAGATACTCAGCAGTGATATTAATTCGCCCTTATGATCAAAATGCGCTGTTAAATCAGTGCTGGCGGTCTGTGAGTGAGCTTCAACTTTGAAGTTTGAAGCCTTCAACCCGAGCTCCAGAGAACAATAGATGATCGGCCAGCGTGAGCAGTGCAGCAGTAGCAGAGTAGTGACTCATGAGCAGAGGCTAGAGCTTCAGCCTTCAACCCGAGGTCCCGAACCGTGAGCAATTGATCCACATGATAAGAAGTTGAAACTTGACGGCATGCAGCAGGTAAATAGTGTTAGCCTTTAGGTTAGGATAGGAGTTAGGTTAGGGGTAGGAGTTAGGTTAGGCATTATTAATTTTTAATTTTAAAAAAAAAATTGAAATCTTGAAAAAATCGGCGAGTTGGCCTTTGACTTGGCCGAGCTGACCGGTTTGGTATCGAACAGGACACCCGAGCCGGTTTAAAGGCCGGTTTGACTCGGTGAGGGTTTGACTCGGGTGACTCGGGCTGAGTCCGAGCCGACTCGGCCGAGTTTAAAAACACTGGTCCCACCTACTATACCAATCATTGTAGAACAACCAGAAGTGGCCTCAATTCAGATTCCTGTCAATCCCCCAAAGAAGAAGAGGACGTTCAACCGCTCAGTGAATCTAGAGGGACACACAAAGGCTACCCACGATACTGAAGCCTCTAGAATAGGACCTGCGTCGGTGCTGCCTAGGTACATTCCACTGCAGAAGACAGATGCACCCCATGTTCAAATCAAGAAGAACGTCGAATACTTGTTGGTGGTACCTGTTATTCTGAAGGGTGTTAGTGTGTTTGGAAATATTTTTCCCAATCTCCAAAAGCTATCATTTTTTTATCATGATTTGAGGAAGAATCCTGAATTCAAGCTGAAGAATTACATGGAGACTGTGTGTGCCGTGGAAGGTGACCCAAGAGATCTAGTGCTGATAGAGTTGGCCAGGGGATTGGAGAGATCCGACATTTTGTCGTTGATGCACTTACCACATTTTGGACGGACAACAACAGTTAAGGCATGTGTCAAGCAACTAGTTGCTTGTTTTCATGGTGGGTGTTTGTGGTTGGACACAAAAGTTTTTGTCGATGTAGACCTCATTGCCCGTATCACAAGATTGCCCAAGGATGGGGTAGAACCTGCACAGTTCTTGTTGAAATACTGAGAGGGGGGTGAATCAGTATTTTCACAATTATAAATTTTTTAATAAAGAGCAAGTTGCTAATCACACCAATCATAGCATATCATCAATGTACATGAAATATTAAAATGCACAATACACAATATTTTGACGTGGAAACCCAAGTCTTGGGGGTAAAACCACGGAAGCCTTTTTAAAAATAAATTTGACCCAACAACAACTTGGGTAACAAATTTAATACAACTTTTCCAACTACAACTGGAAGGGGCTACAACCCCTTAGACTTTGTCAGCTGCCACTGACAAGCTGCTACAACAGCTTAACTTAGAAGATTGTGAGTCCTAGCACCACCCTACTGCCCTGAAGAAGAATAAGACTGAACTTGTGGACCTGTCAAAACCAATCACTGAACTTGCTGCTGATAACCTTTGTTCTCTTATCAATACCAAGTCATCAGTGTATACTGTTCATGTACATCATTTATCATACACAGTCACTGATCAAGTAGTTTTGCTCTGCTTTCATCGATCATAAGGTATGCATCATCATAGTGTGCAATTATGCATCATCATCATAGGGTATGCATCATCATCATCAAGTATACATCATCATAGTATGCATCATCAACATCAAGTATACATTATGATAGTATGCATCGTATATGCATCATCATCATCATCAAGTATACATCATCATAGTATGCATCGTGTATGCATCCTCATGGAGTATACAGTGATCTTACCTTACACTAGCAGTGCATGTCAAGGTTTCATACTTAAGCTGTGTATGTCTGCTATGGAAGACTTCAAACAAGACCAACCTTGGACTTGAAGATGACCTTAACCACCGCTCAAATTTGGGACTGGATAACTGTAGATGACTTCAACAATTTGGGAC
>LPNX010026459.1:173692-185184 GCA_001517045.1 Pseudotsuga menziesii | reverse complement strand
TGTATGTATACTGTAGAAGACTTTTAAAACTCGGGACTGTTATGCTGAGGAAGAGTTTGAAAACCCGGGACTGTTTGTGTCCAAAGGATATCAGCTGTGAAGGCTCAGTCTTGTCATCAAACTCGGGACTCTTTGAACATACCGACTCGGACTGCTGCTGTGTATGTCTGCTATGGAAGACTTCAAACAAGACCAACCTTGGACTTGAAGATGACCTTAACCACTGCTCAAATTTGGGACTGGATAACTGTAGATGACTTCAACAATTCGGGACTGTATGTATACTGTAGAAGACTTTTAAAACTCGGGACTGTTATGCTGAGGAAGAGTTTGAAAACCCGGGACTGTTTGTGTCCAAAGGATATCAGCTGTGAAGGCTCAGTCTTGTCATCAAACTCGGGACTCTTTGAACATACCGACTCGGACTGCTGCAAGGTAAAAATGTCTTAAAAAATGAACCAGCAATTGACTGTCAAGAAATATCTTCAAGCTGTGGCTTCCTTTATTTGAAACTGAGATGTCAAGACTGAACCTTCAAAACCTGAATTGTGGTAAAAGATGTAGACAAGTGGCAGCCTGTAAACTATACACCCCAAAGAGATATTCTGCTGTTATATTTTGGGTCTGTGGCAGCCTCAGTAAAGTCCACGAATTCATTTCTCTCTACCATTGTTTGAGTGAGAACACTTGTATTTATATGTTTCTACGTTGGTAAATTAATTTGGCTTCAACTTGGGGCCAACTTTATTTCAAAAAAGGATGAATTTTATTCTATTTTGACGTTGGGAGATCAGCTGGGTTTCATCTAGGGTCGACTTCTTTCAAGAGAGAATATTACTTTTTTGGGTTAATACTCAATCATTAGGGCTGACTTTCAAAGGGTTTTGATTTTTTTTTAATACTCAAACACATAAGAAGGCTGACTTTAAACTTTTCAAGGAATCAAAAGGGTTCTAGGTGTGGTAGTAGGTTCCAAAGGTAAGTCATTTATTAATATTTTATTTCTTTTGTTAGTGATCTTGTTACTTGTTAAGAGTTTAGGGTTTGATGTCAAGTCATCAAAGTTATCACATGTGAGTGTGTGCTTTACTAGCCACCAAGAACCTATCAATAACAAGGAGTTCACCTGTCTCAGTATATACACATTCGGATGTGAATGGCATCGGGAGAATCCATATGACAACAAGAAAGAGTCCATCTTTACATACCAGGCTCAAGGTGCCTACTTGAGGCCATGCAAAGACTTTGTTGACCTGCATACAAGTGAAGAATTCTTGGTATATCCCTATGGCTATTTCATATAAATCTCCTCCGCAAGGTCTCCGTGAAGAAAGACACTTTTCACATCCATGTGGTGAACCTCCTAATGTCTATTGGTGCAATGGGTAGAACTAGTATGATGGAGTCCATCTTTGCAATTGGTGCCGAGGTATCTGTTTAGTCTATCCCATGAACCTGTAAGAAGCCCTTAGCTACAAGCTGAGCTTTGTACTTGCTATCAAGCCCATTTGCTACCATCTTTATTCGGTATATCCACTTACATCGAACAAACTTCGTACTAGGAGGAAGTGGAGCCAACTCCCAACTTTGATTCTGGATGGGGGAATCATATTCCTCATCCATGGCAGCCTCCCAATTTGGGTTAGGATCTGATGTAAAGACCATGTAGCAATGAATAGGCATCAATGGATCTGTAGTTGAGAATGCTTGTGGAGCACCCTGAAACTATGATCTAGTCCTCTGTATTTGTTGGATCACCTGCTAAATCTCCTGTGCTTGTAGAGTTTGTTGTGCCCAAACTGGTCTCAGTGCCAGATCTGCAATGACCTTCTCATCTAAGTCACTTGCTGCCCCATCATTATCTGAAATCTGATTTGAATCCGAAGTCTGGTTAGAATCTAAAAGCTTTATACCAACTAGAATTGGTGGATTTGCCATGAGTTCCTCCTCTAGTGCATGCATGGGGCCTTCTTTGAATTTAAGACTTCTTTCATTGAAGAGTTTTCCTGTAAGAGAGTTCAAAACCTTGTACCCCTTAACACCTTGTAGATACCCAACCAATAGAGACTCTTGACTTTGAGGTTTAAGAGCCCTCGACATCTCTGTTGGTATATGTGCCCAAGCACGAGATCCAAAAACTCAAAAAAATGTGGCTTTCGGTTTCTTACCAGTCCAAGCCTCGAAAAGGGTGATTTCTTTCAAAGCTTTGTGAGGAACTGTGTTGCTCACTTCATTACCATGGGTTAAAATCTAGGTTACTTAGGAGCGGAAGTGAAAGCGATAAGCAGAAATGGAAGCGGGGTTGGGAGCAGAAAGTGAAATTTTCAAAAGCTTCCTGTTTGAGAAAGCGTTTTGAAAGTGTTTTTATATAATATATATATTTTTATATATTTTGATACATATATGTCAACAAATGCATGTAGAGTGTTGAATTAGTTATGAAAAGCATAAAAACATGAAATAAACCATAATACCATATAACATCATTCATCAATCATCTAGTAGTGAATTCAATGATTCATCAACCTTAAAGCTTCAAATTTTCAATATATAAATAGGCTATAAACTAGGGATTCTTCAAAAATTAGCTTTGAGGCCACCAATAAATACGCTAAAAACTAGGTTATAAACTAGAAATTCTTCAAAAACAAGTTTTGAGGCTGCCAACATCAATCTGAACAGTCAACACCACCAACATCGAGGTACATAGAGGGGTTGCTGTATTTGATTAAATGCCAATCCCATACCCTCATACATGATAGAACCTAGTGGAAACATTGCAATCCTGAAATCTTAAAAACTGTTAAGCCTGTTGAATTCTGAATAGGATATACAACTTTACTTTTTGCATTTGAAGTCTGATGAGGTTGGAACCACTCTCAAATATCCTGAAACAATTAATGGTAATGTTAAAAATTTAAGTAAAATGATAGAAAATGAAAGATAAGGAGAATGCCAACTTTTACTTTAAGAATTTAATATTACCATTTAATGCTATTGATGATTACTAAGGGTAGGTTTTTTGTTATTAGGGTAGGCTTTTCCTGCTTCATATAGCATTAGTATGGACGTAGGGTTAGTCCCCCTCCACCCATCACTTAACCTTTTGTTTTTTTTAAGAAAAAATGAAAATAAAAGGAGGAAACGTTTTTTCTTCAAGGAAGCGAGCTTCATGAAAATGCTCCCAAATGGAAGTGTTTAGGAAGCACGCTTCCCCATTGCTTCCTGGACGCTTCTTTCATAAGCGAGCATCAAGAGCGGGGGCAAAGGGAGGGGGGCCGCTTGCACGCAAATAGGTTAAAAGTCCAATAGATGTACATTTAGGAATGAAATGGGAAACGGTATATAACTTGGATTGATGATTTGCTACTTCGACAACAACCTGTGACTCATGATATTTCCGAAATCACCACTGACTTCAGAGTGAATACCACTTGCCTTCCAAAAATTGAATGTGTGATCTGATATATAGACAACAAACGCTGACAATGAGGGTACATGCAACACATTCTGAAAATACCCGCCATCTAGATCAATCCTACCTTTCTCGCATACCGGAACAGGTGTGTCATCTCCCACTAGAATGGGAGGATCAATGCAAGGCTCTAAGGAAGTAAAGGAATCTTGTGATGCTTCCATGTGATTAGAAGCACCCAAATTAAGAATATATGTGGCTGATGATAAAGAAACAACAATTAAAGCATGCCCTTCTGTTTGTTTACCTTGATCAGTAGGAGGCTTTTAGATCAATCCTACCTTTCTCGCATACCGGAACAGGTGTGTCATCTCCCACTAGAATGGGAGGATCAGTGCAAGGCTCTAAGGAAGTGAAGGAATCTTGTGATGCTTCCATGTGATTAGAAGCACCCGAATTAAGAATATATGTGGCTGATGATAAAGAAACAACAATTAAAGCATGCCCTTCTGTTTGTTTACCTTGATCATTAGGAGGCTTTTCAACATCCCTTTTTCTGAGCATTTTCCAGCATTGCTAGATTGCTTTGTTGAATAGTTTGCACCACCTGATCTGTTATCTTCCTCATGTATGAATTTTTAGGATGAAACCCTCTATTACAATAGCTGCACTTTGATTTTTGCTTATTTTCCCCCATTGGATTTAGGATTTGGACCCTTTTCTAAGTTAGGTATTTCTTACCTTTGTTTTTCTTGTCTGTCTTGTTGCCTGTCTCTATTCCCTCATTTGTTGCAAGGTCATGGGCCTTTGAGGACTTGAGGGCACCCATTTGAACTAGCTTATCCTATTCTTGAGTGAGTGTGACAATAATATCATCCAAAGATGCCATCTTCCATGTGGTTCCCAGAACTAGTTTTGTAGCATGCAAGATATAAGCACCAAGTATTGTGAACCCAATTTCCAGAGAATAAAGAGTATAAATTGCTCCTTTTTCTTTTTAATCCCACACAACTTGAGCTATAATAACAAGAATTTAGACTTTGTGAAAAGGTCCTGAATAGTGTTGAAGTTACATTGGCTCAGAGCTATGTTGCACGAGTACTGCTCCCAGGGTTTGGCGAGCCCGTACCCAGCTCCTGGAAACTTTGGAGCTGGTACGAAACGCATCAAAATGAGTTGGTACACAGGTGGGTACTGGGGAGCTATTAGGGAGCTTTTCGCCCAAGCTTGAGCCGTTTCGAATCCACGTTTCAAGGTTCAGGGAGTCGTTTTAACTTTATAGAGCATCATTTTTAAGATACGAGTCTCTTGGAATGTGCCCTCCATCTATTTATGCCGTCCATTAAACTGATATATGGGTCCATTTAATTGGTACGGGTTATTCTATAGGTTGACATGATTGTAAAAATTGCGGTTGTTGATCGCTGTTTATGAACTTATAAATTATAAATGTACCGCTTAAGTTGCTAAAAGAGACCCTCTCTGTTTAAGTGAGCTCTAATTCTTCTGAATGAGAGAGCGATTATATTCCAACATAATTATTCTTGTCAGGAGGCATATCACTTCGAGTGGTGGTAGCGAGCTCCTTTTCGTTCGGTTACAGGAAAGGTAGTTTTTTCATTCCCTTGAGTGCTATATAAATAGCTGGGATTTCGACCAAACTATTGATCTCCCGTGCATTCGACAAGGGGTCGTCTAGTTTATTAACTTTCAATGTTTATATATATTTTATTCGAAAAGCTTTAGTTCATAAGTAAGTTTTTGGTATAATATTTTAATTTTTAAAGCTTTCTTATGTTTGAAATATTTTTATATATTTTTAATTTTAACCGTAATTTTATTTTTAATTTTTACCGTAACTTCTTATTCTATATAATAGATCTTTTTAATGTGATACGATTAATGATTATATAGCGTAATTTTTTTATATTATAATTATGGTATATATAACTTTTTATATTGTGAATATTTTATATATGATTATATAATTAATAACAATGCAAATATAACTTTTTTTTAATATTTTATATATGCAATATTCTACGTATAATTTTTTACTATATTTTGATTTATGGTTTAAATTTAATATATTTTTATTTATCATTTTATATAATTCAAGTTATAACTTATATATATTTTATATCTTTAAAATATAAATTAAATCATTTAATAATTTATTCTATGATTTTTTTTATATTACATTGTTTTATAGTTGTTTATTTTTTAAATTTGTTTAATATATATTATTGCTGCAGAATTTGAATGCTTTTAGTGCCGAGTTTTAAAATCAATTACTAGCAATAATAAGTGTTATAAAATTTGTCATAAAAGATTATAATTTTAATTGACAATGTACATTATTTGATCTTTGGCCATTACTAGTAACCTTTAAAATAGTCAAAAAGCTAAAAGCTAAACTTACAATTTAATAAATTTATGTTTTTTTAATATATATGAAAATCTAATATATTATATTATTGTCGCTTCCAACCTGACGTTTTCTGTAAATTTGGGTGAAGTTTTTAGCCGTACCAAACTGCTTTCTCCATTGTAGAGTTTTGTTCAACGTGTTGCCCCATAGTAATCCGATAAAAACCCTTACTTCTCAAGAGAATAATGGCCTCAGGCTTCCACTCATGGTAATTGAATGGAGTAAGAATAACATGCTGCGGCTGATACATCTTATGTGCCGCGGCAGCTATTGATGTGTCTTGTTCTTGCAAAATAAAAGTATGCTCCTCCTAGATTCCAGCTAGCTTTGGTACAATCTGAATTTTGATGATCACCTGCCAGATATTTTTTTTTTGTAAATTCAGAAACTAGTCTATTGAAATAGAGTAATAGTACAATAAAAAATACAGTTCAGGGTGTCAGTTCTGCAAGCAGAAAATAACAAAAAAAGATTAACAGCCTGCCCCTGAGGGGAATTCAGACTGTTACAGATGGAGTGATCCTCCCTATGAGAGGGAAAACAGATCATTGTAGCACAAAAATTACAGAGTTTGATTATGAAAACCTGAAAAAAATCTGCTGTAATAAGCAGGGGAGTTTGAAACCCAATAGACCCAAACAAAAGAGAGAGTGCAGGAACTGTAAACTTGGACTATGGCTTGGAGGGTGGCTCCTCCTCAATTGGTACGCCGAAGCCGAATCCTAACTGGGAGTTTGGTTGGCCCTACGCTATGGAAACAGGTGGGTTGGCAGAAACCTGACCATCGAGATTGCTTGGACCTACTTCATTGCTGCTGGACGTTTCATCACTAGTGGTCTCCTCCTCGCTACTAGAGGGGCTTCACTTGACCAAAAGAGGCTTTGTTTTCTTGAAATCAACTGCACTATTGAAAGCTAGTTTGCCTTGCCTGGGGCTGGACATGTTCCGCTGGGGATGGGGGGGCGGCTTTTCGATATCCATAGGAGCAGGTGAGGGGTCTACGGAGGGAGCAACTAAAGGAGGCGCGTTAGGAGCCGGAGGGTTGAGCTGGGGTCTAGTGGGACGAAGCAGAAGCTTGACTAAGATATTTTTGACAGCCCAGTAATGCACCTTCGTTCAACTGTCTGATTTGTCGTTGTGTGAGATCCAGTGAGTTCATCTTCCCAATCGTCAAATAATTGACGGAGAGTGTCCGGGATTTCCAGGTCATAACCTTCAGTGCTAGCCTAAGTGGTGAAGCTTGCAACATGCGCATTAGCGTTGCCTTGGTCTCCATGACTTTGTTTGGGCGTAGCGCGTAGTCTGCGCAACATGGTTTGTTCAACTGGTAGCGTGGAGTAGTGAAGCTCCTGAGTGTTGACAGGTAGACTGAGAGCGGGAGGCTGGAGACTGTGGTGGTTTTCCTTCGCCTCCGAAAATGCTGAACAACCAGGCTTGCAGGAATGAGCAAGGTTGAGCAAATGATAGGTGAAACGTTGAGCCAACTACCCTTAACGAAGGGGCACACATCTTGAGAAGCCATTAAGGTGGCGTTAATGCTCAATCGAGTGCGAGGTACCAGATGACGACAGGGGGATTGCCTCCCATTGTGAGCTTGGAGTTCACTCCGTTGAGGATGGACGCCAGCCTGCGGTTAATAAAGGCTGAGCGGGATGATGTCAAAGGAGTGACGTCAAGGGACAACTGTGTGTCCCGATGGTCACTCCTTGTTGCCCATGTGGCAATGAGTCACCCGCATCCAGGGCCTACTAGATATTAACTAGATCTAAAAATTTTACTGAACAACAGTACACTTAGCAATTTTGCAAAGTTGAAAGAAAGGAGAGTGAAGGGAAAAAATCTTGGAGCACAACCTGAATTCTCATTCAATAATTCAAAGTATGAACAATGTTGGTACATAAAGCAATTTGAACTCCTAAAGGAGGCAATTCAGATTGTACATTGATGCATGACTACCTAGCTGGGCTTGAGTTAGAGCTCAAATGCCCTAGTTAGGCATGCAATCTCTCAAGGAGTTAACTAGCTCGTTTCTAACCCAGGATGACAAGTGGAGGCTTCATTTCCTAAAATAAGGGGTCTAATGTATGCATATATCATGCATGATAGAAAACAACTAAAAGTATTAAAGGAGAGTCTCCCCTTGATTTATGGAATTAGGTTCTTTGAATCACTCCAAAAACTTAAATATGCAAGTTTGAATCCTAAAATCAGGGATAAGATCCTAAAATCAAGGAATCCGCCCTCACTGGCTAAAAATAAGAGATTTTTCCCTTAAATGTAGGGATGAAGCGATCCCATGGCTCACTAGGTCAAATTCTGTCAAAATTTGACCATTAGAATCATGAGACCAAGCTCTAAAGTACCTAGGTGAGAGATTAATGCTAAGGTAAAGGAAAATATGCTCCGAGTAAAAAACTTTTTTTATAGTGAAAAGCTTAGAGTTGAGAGAAGTTTAGAACAGAAGGAATCAACAGTCATGGTGCTAAATGGTGTTATTTATGTAAGTTACTAATATTTTCATATGGTGTTATGGTTTATATCATGTATGTTATAAATGTATACATATTTGAAAGTCATGATTATGTGTGCATATGGTAATAATATTTCATTTTGTCTTCATTGCCATGATGTATCTCCAGCTCTCCGACAAATAAATATCGAACCAGAAAGTGTCTGTTTTTCCTGATTGATTTCATCTTAATTTGGTTTCATGAAATTTACTTTTCCAGATGCACATTTACTTCCCATGGAGTTGCCAGAAATTGGATCCATAACAGGAGGGTAAGATTTGACCATTCATTTATGTTTTACCAGAAGCAGTTGTCAAAGAGATTGGTTCAAAATTCCACCTATTTCTCTTGAGAATAACTTAAGATTGAAATATTGAGTCTAAAGTTGGCGCAACCTGGAAATGAAACTTTTGGCCTCCATGATCTTTTTCTATTTAGGTTTGGCAATATTGAAAAGATGGCTTGGGATGGATCTGGAGAGAGATTGGCTGTGTCATACACTGGTGGGGATTTGATGTACGCTGGTCTTATTGCAATCTATGACACAAGGAGGACACCATTTATATCGGCATCATTAGTGTAAGTCTTTTTATTGGTGTTCTGTTATCCATGATTTTTTAAAGGATATTTGTGAAGTCAATTTGCTTTCTTCTTGGAGATATCTTTGTACTAAACATGTCAAAGGAGGTTTACAAATTTGAGCCTTTCTTTGTTTCCTGTTGACATTTTGCATGTTTTTATTTGTAACATTCAGAGGATTTATTCGAGGACCAGGTGAACAAGTCAAGCCTCTTGCATTTGCATTCCATGATAAGTTCAAGCAAGGACCCCTATTATCTGTGGTAATTATTAAATGTTATTTATCTGATAAGAGTATCATAGTGTTATTCTTTTGATGTTTTTTTCCCTCTTCGTTTTGTTGTTTAGTGGGACCTAATGTGGTTTTACTGCTTTGTTTTCAACAGTGTTGGAGTAGTGGTCTGTGCTGTACATACCCTTTAATATTTCGAGCACATTGATTGCTAATCAGAAAACCTTCTAGAGTGGAACTCTGATGTATCCAATTGTTATGGCATAACTGGCTATTTTTGGTGTTTCCATAGATTCTAGAATTCCTTTTTTCTTTGGCTTGAGAGGAAAATTCTTGTTTTCAAGAATAGTCTTGTTTTAAGAAAACAATAGACCTCCTAGTGTTACAAATTCTAGTATGGTTTTTGAACGAAAGCACAATGCCATTATATTGTGTTTGGCTTCCTATTTATATTGAGTCTATGTTGGCTTCCCTTTCACATTTGTAGCATTGGCAAATATCTTATTTATTATTGATGCAAGTAGCGATCTTTATGTTTTTGATGTCTCAGACTTCGTTGCATTAAAACTGTGAATAGGTTTTGATATCATGTTTTGCTCGCTTCACTCGAGGAATCATTGTATTACTTGAATGTTCTACCTTAATAAAATAATTTTTTTAAGCTGCAAATTATTTGTTAACTCAAATTAATTTTACTTTGTGAATTACATCATAAACATTCTATAAACGAAGAGAATGATCTAGGATAGCTGATTAAGAGTGATTTGCTTCTTCGTTTTGGTTGCTACCCTCAACAAACTTGGCACTTTTAGATATGGAACTTGAGAGTTACAATATCAATGTGCATACCTGATATGGGATGCACTTGCCATTTGACGAGATCCCTGTCTCTATATGCTTGTCAAGGTTTTAACAATGGCACACCTTCCAGCCAAAGACATTTGGCCCTTACCTTTGGTACTTTCAAACTTATTTGTAATTTCATTACTCATGTTGACTCTTTGCAGCTGCTTTTTCCACGAGGACAGTTGGCATTTTGCAGAAAATATATGCAAATTATGGGTTCAAATCTATAAAGTTCTTCTGAGATTTTTAAAATAGGGCTTTCAGTTTTAAAAGCATGCCATATGGATTGAAATGGAAGTGAGTTAACTGCCTGTTGATTTCATGATAGATTCAGATTAGTGTCAGAATGAGTAAATTCATATAATTTGGAAACGAAATGGGAAACATTCTATTAGCTTGGAAATAGTGGGTATATGTTTGCTTCATTTTAGTATGTGCTAAATGATATCTCTTCAAGTTCCTTGATGAAGAAATTCTGCGTTTTACTGTTTGCTGGTTTATGTCAACATTTCGTGGTTTTCACATACAGCAGGTTTTGCATTGGCTGTAGGTTACTTATGACATTTTACTGAACAATTAAACACATAGTAAAATACACTAACAGGCTGAAAAACACATTTAACAATCACACCATAAAAATGATAGACTCAAAGATTTTTGGCCAAAATCAAGCCCTGGAAAAACCCCCACGGGGAAAACTAGTTAGAGAGAGAGAAATTTTATTATTTTCAGCAAAATATCAGAACAGAAATACAGTGAAAATTTAACTTATCTCCACCCAAGATTTCATCTCAAAATCTTGAAAAACGTGCCCAGCAAAGCCTTGAAAACTGTGCAGAAAAATAACAACAGTCCATACAACTGTACGGCCTTGATTTCTGTGCCCTGTTTTATCTCGAAAACTGTGCAAAGTTTACCTCGATTTTTGTGCCAAAAATATGCCTAGAAAACTGTGGCAAAATCCGTACTGTACGGAATCCGTACACCTTGAAAACTGTGCAGCATTAAATGCAGTATGCACACCTCAAAAACTGTGCAGCATTAAATGCAGTCCGTACACCCTCGATTTTTGTGCAGAAATAATGCAGTCCGTACACCCTCGAAAACTGTGCCAACAATTAATGCAGTCTGTACCCTCGATTTCTGTGCAGTCTCTCTTCTTGGGAATCGTGCCAATGCCCTAGCTCGACCTCCTTCTCTCTCAGCTCAGTCTCTCCTTCTCCAAAAATGAAAAAGTGAAGTGTTTTGCCTCCCTCAACCCTTTTTGTCTAAACCCTAAATGGGAATCTAATCCAACTGTGGAGAAAGATCCAATCCAATGGCTAAGATTCAATGAGAGTAAAAATCACATTTATTTAAATCACTTAAATAAATTTACTCACCCACTTAAATTTATCAAAAAGTGACTAACTTTATAAAGTCTCATTAAGTAGCTTTTAATGTGAGGGTCACCTTTTTCCTCTTTCTAAGTGACTTAAA
>LPNX010026459.1:133118-172765 GCA_001517045.1 Pseudotsuga menziesii | reverse complement strand
TCATGGCATCTCTCCATACCTGATGCTGGGAAGCCTCCTCAAATGTGGATGGCTCAAAGTCACGAAGACTCGCAACAAGGGCCATACCATACCTGTCTGGATCCACCACTGTCCTGATCTGCTCCTGGGGCCTACCAAATGCCTCTGCATCCTTCAAGGTCTCCTGAAGCCACTTAGGCTTCCTCTTCCTTGAAGACTGCTCCTCCCAAACTGGTCTTGGGCTCTCCTCATCTGAGGAAGTCCCAGTACCTGAAGGTCCAACACCCCGAGGACCAGTACCTGATGAACCTGTGCATGACGAACCTGTGATCTGAGGACTCAACCCTGAACCTGTCCCTGAAACTGTCCCTGAAGTGCTAGCCACCTGAATCACTGAACCTGTAGAAGCTGTGCCTGTACCCTGTGATCCAGTCACTCCAGAAACCTGTGGACCTGATAGCTGCATCGAAGAAGCTTGTACCAACTGAGGTGTGGGAGCTGGTGTCTCCCCCTGCTCTAACTCCCTAGGCATCCTGAAGGCTCTCTCCTCATCAAACTTCACTTCCCGCCGGACAACAACTCTCCTCAGGCTAGGTAAGTAAAGCCGATAGGCCTTCGAAGTCTCGTCATATCCCACAAATATGCCTCTCTCTGCGGTGGGATCAAACTTCGTCCTCTTCTCAGAAGGGACGTGAGAGTAAGTCAACGAGCCAAATATGCGAAAGTGGCCCACCTCAGGCTTCTTGCTTGAATACATCTCCTCTGGAGTCTTCCTCCCCACTGCCCTGTGAGGACTCCTGTTCTGCAGATAAACTGCAGTGCTACATGCCTCTGCCCATAGAAAGAAAGGTAACCCCTGATCATGAAGCATCGCTTTGGCTGCCCCCACAATCGATCTGTTCTCTCTCTGCTACTCCATTCTGCTCAGGAGTGTAAGGAACTGTCAACTGTCTCTGAATGCCCTCCTATATGCAGAATACATCGAACTCCTTGGAGGTATACTCAGCCCCATTGTCCGATCTCAACATCCGGATCTTCCTCCCCGTCTGCTTCTCCTCAAGGGCTTTGAACCCTTGGAAGACTCTCAACACAAGTGGGGACTTCTTGCTCCTCAAGAAGTAGATCCAGGTCTTCCTGGAGTAGTCATCAATTAAGCTAATGTAGTACTCAAAACTTGTCAAAGACACTGATGACATAGGACCGCATATGTCAGAATGGATAAGATCTAGCACCCCTGCAGCTCTCGTGTCACTGCTCGGAAAAGCAGTCTTGGTGTACTTTCCCAAAGCACACCCCCTGCACACATCACTCTGCTCAATGCTGAACTCCGGTAATCCTGTAACCATGCTCCTCAACAATCTGAGAGCTGGGTGATGTAGGTGGGCCATCCTCCGATGCCATAGCTCACATAGCTCACTGCTGCTGCTGTGTGCTAGAGCGCACTGTCGCTGAAACAAGAGCTTGTACAACTTTCCACATTTGACTCCAATGTCCATGGCACTAGACATACCTGTAGCCCTGGGATACACCTGCACTCTCCCATATGAAAAGCACACCCCAAGACCCCTGTCCTCAATGGTGGAAACTGACACAAGGTTCTTCTTCAGCCCAGGGACATACAACACATCCCCCAGAGTCATGGGACTCATCGACTCCCTCTGAAATGTAATGGTCCCCCGACCAATAGCTCTAACAACGGTGTTGTCTCCAAGGACAACCTCCACATCTCTACTTGTCTGAGATAGCTCCGAGAACATCTCTCAAGCTCCAGTCATGTGGCTCGAGGCTCCGCTGTCAATATACCAAGTAGTAGAGGTGGATGGACTCCCCTGATGACCTGCCAACAATGAATGCTCACTATCCATATCCATGTCTGTGCTAGTGGCTAAAGAGACTCTCTCTCTCTCCATCTGTCCAGCATATAGGGAAAACTCCCTCTGAAATGCATCACCAAACTCATCAACCTCTGCTGAGGCTGCTGTCTGCTGTCCATGTCCCTTCTTCTTCTTCTTGCTTGGACACTGTGAAGCATAGTGCCCAAACGCCTGACATGCATAACACTTGATTTTAGTCAAGTCTTTCTTCTGCCCACTCTGCTGGTGCTGCTTGGCCCCGCTCTTCTTGGGACCCTTCTTCTTCTTGCCCTTAGCTGCCAAAGCCACATTCTCGTCATCAACCCCACTATGAGATGTACTGCCCTGTACAAGACCTCTCCTAGTCTCCTCCTGCACAAAGTCATCCCAAAGTCTCTCCCAGGTAGGTAGGTTCTCTCTGCCGACTATGGCTTGCACAAATGCACCCCAGGGCTTTGAAGCCCCATTCACTGCTGTGCGTACTAGCTCTGTAGCGGATACCACCTCCCTAACTGCTGCAAGTTCATCCTGAACTGCAGAAATCCTGGTAAGATATGCTGTGACTCCCTCACACCCATTCATCTTTATACTTTTGAGTTTCTCTTTGAGAACCATATTCCTGTTCTCATTGGAACTCTCATACAAACTGATCAAGGCTGACCACATCAAGTGTGCCCTAGTCTTTCCTGAAATGTGAGGGATTATGTGGTCTTTAACTGCATCTAGAATGATCCTCCTAGCTTTACAGTCCTTCTTGTTGAAAGCTGATAGAGCTGCTGCATCTGCTGATGCGGGAATGACAACCGGGTTAGCTGTAGTGTTCATAACTATATCCGGCCATAACTCATTCTCCTCCAGTATCAGTAAAATTCTGGCCTTCCACGGCACAAAATTTCCTGTCCCATCCAGCCTATCCTCTAGTTTAAGACCTGTAGCCATCTCTACACCAACCCAACAAAGTGCTGCTCACTGACAGAAGGTAAAATACTAAAAATTTCTGAGATCTGAAAATTTCTGTGTGTCTGCAAACTATCACTGTTTTCTGCCCCCAAGCTCTGATACCATGAAGAAATTCTGCGTTTTACTGCTTGCTGGTTTATGTCAACATTTCGTGGTTTTCACATACAGCCGGTTTTGCATTGGCGGTAGGTTACTTATGAAATTTTGCTGAACAATTAAACACACAGTAAAATACACTAACAGGCTGAAAAACACATTTAACAATCACACCATAAAAATGATAGACTCAGAGATTTTTGGCCAAAATCAAGCCCTGGAAAAACCCCCACGGGGAAAACCAGTTAGAGAGAGAGAGAAATTTTATTATCTTCAGCAAAATATCAGAACAGAAATACAGTGAAAATTTAACTTATCTCCACCCAAGGTTTCATCTCAAAATCTTGAAAAACGTGCCCAGCAAAGCCTTGAAAACTGTGCAGAAAAATAACAGCAGTCCGTATAACTGTACGGCCTCGATTTCTGTGCCCTGTTTTATCTCGAAAACTGTGCATAGTTTACCTCGATTTTTGTGCCAAAAATCTGCCTAGAAAACTGTGCCAAAATCTGTACTGTACGGAATCTGTACACCTTGAAAACTGTGTAGCATTAAATGCAGTTCGTACACCTCGAAAACTGTGCAGCATTAAATGCAGTTCGTACCTCTGTCTCGATTTTTGTGTAGCATTAAATGTAGTTTGTACACCCTCGATTTCTGTGCAAAAATAAATGCAGTCTGTACACCCTCGAAAACTGTGCCAGCAATTAATGCAGTTCGTACCCTCGATTTCTGTGCAGTCTCTCTTCTTGGGAATCGTGCCAATGCCCTAGCTCGACCTCTTTCTCTCTCAGCTCAGTCTCTCCTTCTCCAAAAAATGAAAAAGTGAAGTGTTTTGCCTCCCTCAACCCTTTTTATCTAAACCCTAAGTGGGAATCTAATCCAACGGTGGAGAAATATCCAATCCAATGGCTAAGATTCAATGAGAGTAAAAATCACACTTATTTAAATCACTTAAATAAATTTACTCACCCACTTAAATTTATCAAAAAGTGACTTTAACTTTATAAAGTCTCATTAAGTAGCTTTTAATGTGAGGGTCACATTTTTCCCCTTTCTAAGTGACTTAGGCAACAAGTCACTTAGGGAACAAATTCCTAGGTACAAAACTAACACTTGAGAACAAAGATACTTAAATATTTACCACCGGGTCATCAACATCATTATAGAAGGAAATTGAAGGAGGGTATTGATATTTGTAAAAGTTCCTGTAGTTCAAAGATCTAGAATTCTTGCAACCATACCAAGATCAAATTGAAAGCCAATTAAGGTTGGATATTTTGCTTTAGCATTGTCACTTTCATTAATAGAGGTACACACATTTATGATGCAAATAATTTGAAGCTTATGTGCTTCTTGGACTACTTTTAAATTTGGTGAGCTCAACATTTCTATGGGGTTTGTGCTCTAGCCAATTGTAAAAGATGCATTGGCAATCATTCGAGTTAAAATACTTTTACTAAAATGAAACATTGGAGAAAGGTGATACTGTCGATTCAAGAAATTGTGAGTCCTTGCCATATTATGCTAAAATACCTTTTCAAAAGAATCAAAATGAATTATATTAACAATCAAATTTGTGGATGGAAATCAAATTATGATTGATATGGAATCAAAATTGAGATCAAAGTAAATTATATAGTGTTCTTAAGGCCTTCAACAAACCCTTAGCCGTAGGGATTGGGTCCCCCAAGTTTTTTAAAGCCTTATCGATTGTTTCTTCTTATCCAGATGATTTGAGATTTTGGTGCAGTTGAGTTTGTTGGATGGTTTCAATTTCTTTGTTTGGTTTGTTTGGCTAGTACTATTGTTTGGATTGTGTTTAAATGCTTATGCTTGATGGCTTTGATCTTTATTTTTATTTGAGGTTTGTGTGATAGTCTTGAAGTCCCCTTGCTTGCCTTGTGATGTGATCATGTGATGTTTTCAAATATCTTCTTTCTCATAAAGACCTTATCAAAGTGCCATGTTTAGAATGTGACAATTTAGTGGCGATGTTTTCTTCATTAGCCTGAGAATGGCCAATGAATGTGTGCTTTTAGCAACATATTAGTTCATAACTATTTGAAGTACACTAGCTTATGCTTTATATGCATAGATAAGTCATGGCATATGAATATCGAATATGTGAGACTTGATTTGATTTCATGAATATCGAATCCTCTCATATTAGGCATAAGCTATAAGCATGATTGCAAAGTAGCATTTGTGGGTGAATGACAAAGCGATTTTCACTAATTAGGTACCTTTATTTCCTAAAGGGATTTGGGCTTAGGTCATCTCAATATGATTCTCTTACTAATGCTTTCATCGGTTTGTGTTAGGGGTGCTTGATTTTATGACCTTTCTAAATGTGTATGCTCTCCTTATCAAAAGTTTGATAGTGAGGACAAAATCAAGGGGATAGTGAGAAAGTATAGAATTTTTTTCGAAACTAAAAGATGGACATGTTAAAACCATACCAAGGTAGTCATTGATGTTAGAATTTACCTTGCTTTATTTTTTATAGTATAAAGGCAGTAAAGTTGTGAGTAGGAGTAGTTGGCCATCCTCAGCTTGTAAAGCATTGCTCTTATCACCTTGATGTTTTCACAGGAAGTTCAGTGACCTAGATATAACAATATACTCAACAAGGCATCACTCCATTCTTAGGGCTTTTAACGTGAGAGTAAGGCAACTCCTTCAATATAGGAAGTTGTTGCACTTCCTTGGTTGTCCATACAAGGTGCAATGATTTGTCTATCCCAAGTAAGGTGCAATTCACAAGACATTGCTTGACTTTCAAGTGAAAATGAGTATGATCTAAAGTGAGTGATGTTCTCCTCTACCTTCCTTGGCTGCGATCTTAGTGATTTGTTTTTTCTGGAGGAAAATAGATTGATATTTTTGCAATTTATCATCGTTGCACTTTTGTGGTTGAACTTGAGATAGGTGGAGCGATATGTTGAGAGGAGAAGTTGCTACATCGTCCCAATATTGATCATCCTAGTGTAGTGATTTCCCCTTTTTTTGTTTTGAGTCCACACAACACATTTGTTTTTGTTAGCCTCATTGTTACACTTCTATGATGGTTATGCTTCTCAACAATCATTAACTCAAGGGTGCAATGTTCTTTACTCTTTTAATATTCGATGCAATGGCTGTGTAACAAGTGGAAATTTTAAAGTGGTAGGTGTTTGCAAGAAGTAAGGGATATAAGTATGCATTTAGACATTAGTAATAATCACACCAAGAGTTGTACACTATAGCTTGGATTTTTCTCCTTGATGGGATTTTTTTTAAAGATTGTGCAATTTGACATTACTTATGCTATTGTTCTAGGTTATACTAGGGAACAAGGAGATTATACTTTTTTTTCATATAATATTAGTGATTTAGATAGCCCTCTATGTAATATCCTGATTTTGATCCCTATTGCATTAAAATTGTACATGATGTAAATATTGTTATTAAATCATGGTAAAGAGCTCAAGGACAAGGCTGCATCATCGATTTAGCGTTTTATGTATCGACAATTAAAATCGATACCTATGGTCCACGTGCTAGCCAGGAACAATATAAATTGAGACATCATGTAAAAATGCAATTTAATAAAATACCCACAACTAGCTATGCAATGCAACAACAGACGGGGGCATGATTTCACAAGTAGGGAAGGAAATTATTCAAACCCTTGAGCCAATAGTGTTAAGCCAAATGTCAATGAGAGAACCCATAAACTCTAAACTACCCATTTTGTCTTATGCACCCAATCATTTATATCTTCTAGAAGTTGGTTGAGGTAGTTAATGCATTGAGAATGGAGAGGTATGGCAGTCAATTTCGTATTGGGGCAAGCCATAATTTTTGGGAAAATAGTATCTTTGCTTATGGGGCAAGAAAATACCCAGAAATTGGTGCCCAAACCATTCCTTACCCATGTGTTTCTCTTCCTCACGCAGCTGGAGCTAGCCAGACGTTTTTCCCTCACGTTTTTTTGCAATTCCTTCATTTCTCCATGGTTGGGAAATCATTTTTGTATTGCTTAGTGGCTGGGAGGAGAGATTCATGATTTGGGGGTTTGTAGAGGTCGGTTTTTTCCATAAACGTGTTTTGAAATTGAATTGCTCACCTAGGGTTGATTTCCTCATCTACCATTTCATTTTTGTTGCCAAAACGTTTTTCCTCATACCCAACACTTGAGTTTTGTTGTTATGTGCATCCATGTTTTGGTCTGAAAGAATTAGGAGTGGAAGAGGCCTAGAATTGGCTTGATACTCCTAGTGAAGAGGGTAATCTCACAAAAAGGTCAAGAGGGGTTGGCTAATATTCTATGCACACCCTGAAGAGCACTGGAAGGGAAAGTATGGCCTGAGGGACTGTGTAACAGTGAAGGGGATACTTCCTTGTGTTGGGTGTGTAGGTATTGTGGAGGCCAAGCTAGACAGATCTTGTAGAGGTGTCCATAGCTCTATGGTTGAGCTCACTAGCTTAGCAATTGTTACTTTCCATTGCCTTAACAGCCTGATAAACCCAACTGTAGTTTGGCTTGACCGAACCTTGGTTTGTATTTGGCTATGTGTGAGTCCGTTGTTCTCTTTTTCCATGTGGAAATCATGCCCATCTCGGGGGTGGCAGTTGTGCTGAGAGATTGATGAACACAACTGGCCTATGGTTGGGTGGAATGTTGCAGCAACATAACTAGTTGCTCGGGGCAACTCATTTTCAAGATAAGTGCTCTCTTGAATTTCATTTCTACAATGTATTTGTTTTATGAATTATTATGAACATATTGAATGCTTAAATGAGATTTGCTTGCATTATATATTATTGTATTATGCATCTGCATATGTCGTTTATTTTCAATGTATGTATGTTTATGTTCATGGTGCTAGATGTATTAATTCTGTCACAACAATCTTGGGACAAAGTACAAACTCACAAGTCATTCAATGACAAATTACACATGAAATGATGTAACGGTACTGCAATAGGAGGTTGGAGCTCTGTATAATTAGTAAAAAATAAAGCTAAGTGAGAAAAGAGGGAAAACCTGGTGGAACCCCCCCCCCCAGCTCAAGTTGAACACTGAAGAAGTACATTGATCACCTCGATGAACTCACCTCCAACAGTGAACGAAGGTAAGTGAACTTTTTCTCTGCAAAGCTCTTGGTGAAGATATATGCAATCTGCTTATCTGTAGGGCAGTATTGCAAAACAATGGTCTTGTCATGCACCAACTCCTTGATGTAGTGCATGTGTATCTCAGCATGTTTGGTCCTCTGCCTGGTAACTGGATCTGTGGAGATCTTAATAGCACTTTGATTGTCACAAAATATGATTGTTGACAAAGTACTACCAATCTCAAACTCTAAAAGAATGCCTTGCAACCAAACAGCTTGGATGCAAGCATTCATTGCTCCCCTGTACTCGACTTTTGCTGAAGACAATGCAATGGAAGCCTGCTTTTTGCTAGACCAGCAAATGGGGCCACCACCAAACATAAAGACATACGAGGAAGTGGACTTCTGATCTATAGAATCCCCTTACCAATCTGAATCTGTAGAACCAACCAACTCTAGCTCATAATCTGCAGCATAGTGAATGCCGTAGGATCTTGTGCCCTAAATGTACTGAAGGATCCTCTTAGCTGCCTTTCAATACAGGTCAGGAGGATGCTGCATGTATCTTGATACACTATTCACAGCATAACAAATATCAAGCCGTGAATGTGTCAAGTAAAGTAAGCTATCAATCAATTGACGGTAGATAGTGCAATCCATGGGTGGAGTGTTTTTTCCTTCTTCAAGGCTGATCCCTGAGAGGAAAGGGAACGGGGCAGCCTTAAATTCAACCATGTTAAACTTAATTAACAGGTTTGATATGTATTTAGACCAAGTTACCATTATCCCATCAAAGTCTTGGGAGATTTGAAGCCCCATAAATTGCTTCAAGAGCCCCGAATCGCTTATCTCAAATGCATCATGAAGAGCAGTTTTTATGAAAGCAATGAAAGCAAGTGTGCTTCCTGTAATCAAAAGGTCATTAACATATAGAACAATAATAAGTAAATTACCATCATACTGTTGTAGATACGCATTCGGATCATATTTACACCTTTGGAAGTTTTGTGAAAGCAGAAAAGCATCCATCTTGGCATACCATGATCTTGGGGCCTGTTTCAACCCATATAATGATTTTTTCAATTTGCAACCCAATGAAAGATCCGATGTGTACCCTTTGGGTTGCTTCATATATATCTCCCCATGAAGGCCTCCATGTAGAAAGGCATTTTTGACATCCATATGATGCACCTCCCAGTGCTTGGATGCCGCAATGACCAAAACTAGGCAGATGGAGTCCGTGTTTGCCACTGGTGCAAAGGTCTCATGATAGTCCACTCCTTGGAGCTGGGAGAACCCTTTTGTAACAAACCTTGCCTTATATTTGCAGGTTGCACCATCAAAATCAATTTTTGTCCGAAACAACCACTAGCATTGAATTAATTTCCTCCCAGGTGGAAGAAAAACTAGCTCCCAAGTAGCATTTTTCGAAGAGAATTAAACTCTTTGTCCATGGCAGCTTACCATCTTGGATCTTTCCGAGCATGGTAGTAGGACTCACGATCTGACCCAATCATTAAATACCAGGTCTTGAACAACAATGCATCATGACAAGAGAGAGCAATACCTGCTCTTTGAAAATCAAACCGGGTTCTTCTTACATCAACAGGATTTCCAATGTTTTCCCTCGCGTAAGAGAGTGTCTTCTTGGTCCAAGTTGGGAGATGTGTTTGCACCTCAGAATCTGATTCTGAACATGATATTTGTTGTTGACTGATATCAGACATCATATCAACAAAATCAAAGCCATCACTCCCAATTTCATCATTCGAATAATGCGTAGAACAGGAGGGAATTTCAACAGATTTCTCCTTGACTAGTTCTACCTCTTGGAGAGGCTCTTCAAATCGGACACTTCTTTCGATGAAAATTTGTTTTGTTCTAATATTTAGTAGCTTGATTCCTTTAGATTCTTTTGGATATCCAATGAACAAACATTCAACACTTTGTGGTTGCAAATCCTTCCTCTTGTCATGCGGAATTCGAGCCCATGTAGTGGACCCAAACACCCTGAAATTTGACACATTTAACTTGTGTCCAAAATAGGCTTCGAAAGGTGTCTTTCCTTTCATGGAGGAGTGAGCTACTTTGTTCTGAATATGTGTAGCAACATTCATGGCCTCATCCCATAAATTTGCAACCAATCCTTTTGCTTCCAACATGCATCTGGTCATCTCCTTTAGAGAGCGGTTTTTCTTTTTCGCTACACCATTTTGTTGAAGAGTGTAGGGAATGGAATGCTGGATCTTGATCCCACTGTCTAAACAGATTTGCAGAAATTCATCACTGATATATTCCCCTCCATTATCAGATGTCATAGATTTAATCTTTCTCCCAAAGGCATTCTCAACCAGTGCTTTCAACTCGATAAATTTCTCAAAAACTTCCATTAGAGGAAATTTCAATTTAAAATGGGCCTTCTAAAAATAATACAAATTCCATGTCATCATGTATTAGCCAATCAAAATGCTTTAAAATTCAAAAGGGAGCACCTCTTAATTTTTTAATATAAATTTGGGAATAGGTATCATAAAAGAACTACTTTTTTGTTTGTATTTTCGACATATCTCCTTGTGTTTTTACTCAAATTTCGATCTGGAGAGCTTGTTGGATGCATAATTAAATTTCGCATCCAACGAGTACCCACTCAGAATACTTTTGATGAGCCTTGCTACCCCAAAAACAAGAAATACCTGAAAAAACGTGGTGATGACATCATCATCATGTTTTTCAGGTATTTCTTGTTTTTGGGGTAGCAACGCTCGTTAAAAGTATGTCGAGTGGGTATTCGTTGGATGCGGAATTTAATTTCGCATCCAATGAGCTTTCCCGATCGAAACTTGAGTAAAAACACAGGGAAATATGTCGAAAATACGAACAAAAAAGTAGTTTTTTCTTTTCTTCCTCCAAAATTAATAAGTATTATTTTATTATTTTAACTATTATTTTATTAATTTTCCTTAGGAGGCCCATTTTGAGTTGAAATTTCCTCTAATGATATTTTTTCTTGATGAAAAAAACCCAAGTGTATCCAGAAAAATCATCTATGAAGGTGAGTACATACCGAGATCCATTCATGGATGTGGTGGGCATCAATTCGCTGATATCATAATGAATCAACCCCAAGATACTTAATGCATGGCTTGCCTTTTCCCAATCAAACTTGTGCTTAGGGTTTTTGCCAACAATACAACCTTTGCAAACTCCGGTGGTAGCTTTGATGGCTGGGAGGCCTTGAACCATGGAATTTTTCTGAAGTTGTTGCAAGTACTTGAAATTTAAATGACCAAATATCTCATGCCATAGTTTGCTGACCTCATTTCCATGAGTCAGAAGAGCGGTGGGCTTTGCATCCGCTAGAAAATAGGAAAACTCAGGCTTTTGCAACAAGTTTATTGGATGCAGTCTCAGTGATTTCTACATCATTGGGGCTGAAGGTTACTCTCTTGGGCACTCCAGTATGAGTCATTTGATAAAAAACTCAGGAGGTTGCAGGCCAAGGAGGGTACATATAGAACATTGAAAAAACTGCCATGTTCAAGATCTACTGTACTTTGTCCCTTCGAAATAATGGTAGAATCATCTCCCATGTGGATGGGAATGCTTTTGTCGGTGTCCAGTGAAGAGAAGGAATCTCTGCTTGCCATAATGTGATTCGAAGCTCCAGAGTCTATGAGTAGAGCTTTGGGCTTCGAGGTGCTTGCCATGAGAGCATGTCCTCTTTCTTGCTGGGTATCCTGATATTGGTGATCTCTCTTCCGAACACTCTCCGAAAGATTGATATTGTTTCTCTCAAGGAGAGAAGTCATCTCATCAAGCTTCTTCTTCATGCATGCATGTTCATGGTGGAAGCCCTTCCTGCATTATGAACACTTGACTTTCTCTTTTCCTTGGTTTCCTTTGTTCTTGTGTTTCTTTGAGCCGGAAGGCTCTTCATGTTGCTGGTTCTTTTCTTTAGGCTTCGGTGCATCAATTTACTCTTATGATTCTTCTTCCCTTTCCCCTTCGGATCTTTGGGCCTCGAAGCAAATAGGGCTTGGTCTTTTGAGGATTGAACGATCCCCATTTGAACAAGCTTGTCATGCTCGTTTGTTAGGGACTCAATGAAGGAATTGAGAGAAGGCATCTTCCATCCAAGGGTTGTGAGTTTCCCGGAATGGAAAGTGGAAACAAATATAGAGTAGTCTGCACCAAGTTTTGAGAGAATGGCGAGGATGAGTCGATCATCCTCCTTCTTCACCTCACACTACTTCAATTGTAGGACTAGATACTTGAATTTTGTGAGGAGGTCATTGAGAGTCTCGAAATTGCCAGGTTGAAGAGAAATCAACTCATTCTCCAACTGATAAATCATCGAATCATCCTGTTTGTCATATAGGGAGGCAAGTTGGTCCCAAATTGCTTTCAGAGTCTTCAATCCCGAGAGATGGAATAGAAGGTCCTTAGAGATCGAGAGACACAGAAACCCAAAAGCTTCATCCATTTTGTTAAAGAATCTAGCCTTGTCAACAACATGGTTAGGCTCTTCCTCCATGTTCATAGTGACTCTGTAGAGTCCTTTAGCACGTCGCTGGATCTCCATATCTCCTTTCCATTGGTGATAATTGAAAGGAGTTAGAAGCTCTATGGAAGATGCCATACTTTTGCTGTAGCGAATGCAGTGAAGTTGTAAAAAATCCTGCAATCAACACAAAAAGTCACCATGAGGTCGAACAACTTGCACATTCACCTAGCATAATTGATCAAGCAAGCTTGATCAACAATTCCTTAACTTGGGGTATTAAGTGGTAAACCTTCTACTTCTGTTGCAGTGCTGGAATTTGAGCTTTTGCTCAATTTTGCATGGAAGATCCATAAAAAATCATGTTGTTGAAGAATAAAGATTCGTCCCGCAGTGGCTTTGATACCATATTAATTCTGTCACAACAATCTTGGGACAAAGTACAAACTCACAAGCGATTCAATGACAAATTACACATGAAATGATGTAACGGTACTGCAATAGGAGGTTGTAGCTCTGTCTAATCAGTAAAAGAACGAAAATACTATACAATGTCATGCAAAATGCATGAATGCCAAGGCAATTTGAATTCACTAGGTCATTCAAATTGCATGGATGGGTGTAGCTTGACTGAATGTCAGCAACACTAGACACACTTAGTTAACCACTAATCTAGCCATAACTGACTCTCACTAAGTCCTAACTGAATTAGAGTGCAATAGATGACTGAGTCTAACTGAATGTAACTCAGACACAAGTCATTGCATGTCAATCGGTAGGTGGCAGTGCATCACTAACTCCAATTAGCTTCGATGACGTTAACTGAAGTGATACTAGTCATCAGAAGTGGTTGGGGGTGCATTCATTCACTCCAGTTCATCCCAATCAGCCCAAAATAGACAATTGCATGATGGAGGTGCCTTTACAACTCAGCTTAACTAATTGTTAAGTGAAACAACAATCAGTTATCTATTAGGTGCACTTATGACACTCAGTTCACTCCAAAATTGCACCCTGATTGAAGGAGGAAGCCTAGTTAGCCTCCATGATTGAAGGAGAAGGCTTAGTTGGTCTCCTTGATTGAAGGAAGGCGTGGGTGTGCTCTGCTAATGTCATGGTGTGCTCATCTGATGTCAATTAAGTCAATTAAACTTAGGATAGTGGGTAGGCCAAAATTGACCAAATAAGTGTGTATGTTGGGTAAATGACTCCAACAAATGCTCGGTAATGGTAGCGAGTGAGTCGCGTCCTCTCCTCGGCGAGAGGCAAGAGGGGACATGACACCCGAATTTTCCATATATGCAATTGATGATATGGGTAATTGTTTACTTGCAGTTTGTGATAAGATTAGGAAATCCCCATTCCTTGAGGAACTTATTTTTCAAGAGTCAAAACCTAAGTTCGCTGGAAATGAGATTTGAACAATTCTTTTCTATGGAGTCTCATCAAAATAAGATTAGGCAATGCCCACTGCTTGCAGAACGTATTTTTAAGGAGTGAAAACATAAGTTGGTTGGAAATGATACTTGGACACTGCTTTTCTATGGAGCCTCTTCAAAAGAAGGGGCATGAGTAGGTAATTTATTTATTTCTGCTAAAGGTGAGAATATTCTTCTTTTTTCATAAACTGGAATTTGATACCACCAATAATTTAGTTGAACCCGAAGTTAGTTTGAAAGCAACCGTGAGGATAAATATATATAATATTATTATATTTGGAAATTTCAGATTGGTGATAAATCAAATCAAGAATAAATATCAAACAAAGCACCTAAGAATGAGAGCTTACATAAATCGGGTTTGGAATTTATTGGGAAACCTTTGTTTGGTTGCAAATATCTCTTCTATTTCAAGAAATTCATATAAGTAGGAAAATTCTTCGGTTTCCTGTAAGTGTTTTTAGGATTCCAAATATCTCACTCTTGAAATATGAAGTGGAAGTGCTCCACAAGCATTCTATTCTAGACAATAAAAAAAATATTTGCAAGTGTTTGAGGATAATCAACAAATTCAAATTTTCCTTGAACTGGTGAACAAATTCTTAGCCGCTAATATGGATTCTAATGAGGAATCACATGATGATGATGATATTAAAGTGGATAAGGGTCATCATAGGAAAGAGTGAAATTCGACAGAGTCAATTAGGATTATCAAATCATTCAACTTAAGAATAATTATATTCCTAGAGGACATATACTATTTTTGACTAGAATGATGCAACAATTTATCCCTCTTTGCATCCATTGACTAAATATGTTGAAGAACAAAATATTGGTACTTCCCAACAACCAAAGATGGTTAAATGATCCAAATCATTATCAATTGATTAATGTAAAAAATACATGAATATTTTCAAGGAACTTGTTGATATCTCTGCATGGAGTTATTGTGATTTGGAAACCTATCATATTAGCATAATAGAGATTAAAATTTATTTGGAATTTAAGGAGCAAAACATTTTAGGTAGAAGCTTAGTCAAGTAGATCTATTACATTTTCTTATGATTGAAAAAGAAGTAAAAATGTCGCTAAATGCTCATATCATAAGCCATCTAAGATATTCATATGGGTGGATAACTTGGCTTTGTCAGAAAGAAGAATGGAGAAATTCATTTGTGTAGATTTAAGACATCTTAACTAGGATTAGGACAAATATCCTTTAAAAATATGAATCACATGTTAATAAAAATATGGATCACATGTTATAAAGGGCGACTGGTGCTCATAAGTTATCCATGATGGATGTATTTTCTAGATACAACCAAGTTGTGGTCCATAAGGAAGATCATCATGAAAAACCTTTACCACACCTTGGGATACATTCATGTATGGAAAAATTCCTTTTGGACTTATGGAAATTGGTGCAACATTTCAAAGAGCCATGTATATTGATTTTGTTGAAAATGAGAATTTCATAGTCATCTATTTGGATTATATGGGTTTATTTCAATTCGTATGAAGATCAACTCAAACACTTGACTCGAGTATTTTCAAAATGTAGAAGGTATGTACTATTCCTAAATCCCAATGTGATTTTTTTTCTATGAAATAAGGGAATTATTTGGAATCCATAAATATTATCGATTTACCAAAGAATAAATAGGAGGTGCAATGATTTATTGGCAAGATAATTTTTAGAAGAAGTTTTATTCCAATTTTTGCTTAAATTATGAAGGGAATTGCTAACACATTGGAAAAGGGAAAATAAGTAAGATGGGTAGAGGAAACCAGAGCTTTTTTGTATCAAATTAATAAGGCTATTAGTGAAGCCCTAGTTTAGTAACCCCTAACTACAAGGATTTCCTAGTTTTTGCAATCTCTTTTGAAGGCTATGCTTGTACTTATCCTATTGTGGAGAAGTAAAGAAGGTTATGAACTACCCATTGCCTTGTTTAGCTAATCATTAGTGAAGCCCCAATTTAGTAACCCCTAACTACAATGATTTCCTAGTTTTTGCAATCTCTTTTGAACCTATGCTTGTACTTATCCTATTGTGGAGAAATAAAGAGGGTCACTGAACTACCCATTGCCTTGTTTAGCTAATCATTGAGGAACGTTAAATTAAACTATAACATTATGGAAAAACATGCTTAGTCTTTGGTAAAGGTATTGAAGGATTTCTCGGACTATATCCTACATTTAAAGATTATTGTCTTTGTGCCAAATATTGTTGTTAAAGATATCCTAGGACAATAGAGTTATGATGGGAGGAGAGGGAAGTAGATTACTAAAATATAAGAGTATGAGCTTGAATAAAGCCACTAAATTGATCAAGGGTGTGGTTTAGAAAATGTAATGGTTGAATCAAATTTTAAGCTTTGAGAAATCAATAAATTCTTTTATTCACATCTCTTTGCCATTTAAAGAAATCCATTATAACTCTTTTAATTTAAATGGGGAGAATCCAAAGGGTTAATTTATTTTTCATAGGCACTTCAAGGCACAAGGACATCATTTGCTATTTGTAAAACCTTAATCTATCAAACATTTTTTAAATATCTCACTTCTCATTCATATTCTTCTTGGCCACTTGTTGTTATCTGTATGTATCTATTGATGATCATTAAAAATGACTCAATTTAAAATTTGGATATCTACATAAACACATGAGATTTGTTTCTTATTTCCACATTAATTTTGTGGTTTACAAATCATCATGTCAAAATTTCATTTTATAATTTCTTAAAGAGAGAATAACACATGACTTTATGTGGGGACAATGAGAGGACTTATGTTTTATTATAGTGAGAGAGATACCATACCAGCCAACCAATATTGAGAATTAGATTGTGAACATTCACCTCAAAATAGTGGTTGGATTTACATACATCTATATTGGAAGTAAAGAAAAGGCTTCCAATAATCGTCCTTGAAGTGTTGTAATTTTGTATGGGTATATAATGAGAATGTACAATTGTGCTTGAAGTGCTGTAATTTTGTATGGGTGTATTATGATAATGTACATTAGTTGGATTGTGGTCCATAAACCCCTTGCAATGTTTAATGAATAATGATCATAAATAATTAATGTCAAATGCAAAGAACCATTTTTGATAAAGACATTAATCTTACCTTGCAATACCTTTTACATGGAAATATTTAACACTTATGAATTTATTATAAAAAATAAAAAGCATACATAATAAAAATTAGGGGTTTGCAGGATTATTTTTGTCCCTAGAATAAATTTTCTATACTTATAACGTGATATATTTTATAGGGAATTATTAAACACTTATGAGTTTTATTATAAAAAGATAAATGCCATACATAATTGCAAACTAATATTAGAATGAAATACAACCACATATATACATTAAACCCGTCTTAGGAGTTCATTTACCATTTGTATCTTGCATCAAAACCTTTCAATATAGAATTCCATTTACTATTTGTATCATGCATCAAAACCTTTCAGTATAGAATTCCATTTACTATTTGTATCTTGCATCAAAACCTTTCAATATATAACATGTTTTAACTTGAAAAATTTCACTATACATGCATGTCTAAAATAGATGCCAAAACCTTCAATGCAAATCTTACATGTCTATCCTTTAATATAAAAACACCTTGTGCTCACATAGTGTGAGTAATGAAGTATCTTTACATATGCGATCTATAAAAAAAAACACAATTCCTCTTGAAATTGGAATCATTCTCAAAACACTTTCTACAAACTTACGTAGAGCAATGATAAAACTAAGGACAACCATTCACTATGCCTTAGGAATAAGCCAACCCCTTCACTTCACACTATTTTTCATAGCAATTGTTATTTGGTTTGTGATTAATTATTATTGATTTAATGATCCTAGTTTCTATTCTTATTTCTCTATATTACGAGATTCTTTCCAAAGTTCAATTCATTTATTATATTTCTTTTACATTAAAATATTTAATATCTCTATTTAAATATATTTACATATTTAATATTATTCTTTAAATATTTTTAATTTGTACGAGTTGAAATCATATAGAGCATTAAAATAAGTATTTCATAGCAAAAAAACTAAAATATGTCAAGATGTTGAATAAGTTGTCCAATTAATATCATGTTGTGGTAATTCAAATATTGGCTCGTAATCATATGGAGAGCATTAAAATAAAATATTTCATAGAAAAAAAACTAAAATATGTTAAGATGTTGAATAAGTTGTCCAATCAATATCAAGTTGTGGTAATTCAAATATTGGCTCGTAAGTACATCTAGTTTTGTTTTTTAATAATTATATACAAGTTTAGTAAATATTTTCTAATCTTTATGTATATTTTTTGTTTTTATTTTTCAAAGTGTTCAATAGTGTGAAAATGATATGAACTTTAGGAGTGTGGCAAAGTGAAAGTGTTATATCCATATCATAATGTTGTTGTTAACTTTGGATGAAATTACTCACTTTTTATAATTTATGGAGTAACACTCAATCTTACATATGCTAAAATCAATATTATTAAGGCAACAAGTAACAACCCACTTCCACATGAAGATAAAACTAAATGGATATAAACATTTGAAAGAGAAGCAAGAAAGTTTCACTCATTGGCTTTTGAAATATTTGAAAAAGTCGATGTAGATAATTTTATAGTTGGATACAATAGAATTTGAAGTTGTTTGTGTATAGATATATTTTTTATTATGCATTTGTGTATAATTACCATGTATTACTTGACTCCCCGACCCTCAACGCACATACACACACATAGATATGTGTGTGTGTGTGTGTGTATCTATTGGACGTAGCTTGGGTGGTTGGGAGGAATGTTAATTACATTCTTCATCCAGGTTCAATCTTTATAAGTGACATGTTAAGTTCTTAAATGAAAATATTTGATGCTCATGTTGAGGCACCTTTATAGTGAAAATATTTGGCCTTCCCACATTCCTTGTGGAATATCGTTTTTATTTATTTTTTATTTTGGATGTAGAGAGCACCAATCTTTGGACCCCATATATATATGTGTGTGTTAAGAAATAATGAATAGAATAATAAATATAAAAGTAACTAAATATAATGGTTAAATTGTTCGTAACTTAATAACAAAATATATAACAACAAGGAATATGATTATATTATTTTTTTTATTAACAAGAGTAATTATACTAATAAAAATGATCAATTAACTAACTAATTAAATACTAAATTATTAATGATTTATTAAAATAGTAAATATATTGTAAAAAAATAAACTAATAAATATATTACAAAATAATAGCCATTAATGATAATTAAAATAATAAATATTATATAAATTAATAAATAAATTTAATTAATTAATCTTTTATAGTATTAATATTTAAAGGCCTTATAAAAAACTAAAATTATATCACAATCTCCCCCAAAGTAATAGCTAATAATGAAAATGAAGATTTTATGAAACTTAATGATATAGAATGAGATATTTGAAAAATGGTCACTTTTGTTTTAGTCAAAACCATAATCGATATATGTCTATAAAATATAGAAATATTGGGAAACACGTAACATTCTAATTTTAAATAAGAAAGGCATTTCTTAAATACATGGCATGTTTAGTTTAGAGGGGTTCATTAATGCATAAGATTTTGATGCACACAAAAAATACCTAAACTAAAATCTCCACAAAGTAGTAATTATGGATGTTTGTATTTGTTTTTTTGTTTGAAGATCAATATAACACAATGGTTTTCTTAAATCTAACATACACATTCATGCTCTTATCATCAATGTACTAAAAATAAGTGAACATTGCATTATGTAAAAGTGTGTTGAGAAAAACCCTAATCCCCATTCGATTGTTGTGCCAAAAGTTAGTGGGGAATACCCATGAAAGGAGTGCAATTTTTTTTTATGAAGAGAAGAATTCGTAAGGTATGCATTTCATTCACTCGATTTCAACAAAATTTTCATTTTCTTTTTATTGATTAAAAAATATTTATATATATTTTTAATTTATACTTGATTTCAAGAAAATAGAATGAGTTCATTAATTCGTAAGGTATGCATTTCATTCACTCGATTTCAATAAATTTTTTTTTTTATTGATTAAAAAATCTTTATATATATTTTTAATTTAGAGTTGATTTCAAGAAAATAGAATGAGTTCATTAATTGGCTTAAAAGTTATCAGATTGTTTGTTTTTTATTTTTAAAATATTTTTTAATAGAAATATTTAAAATAATTTTTAATGAGAATATAGCTGACAATGAAATAAAATCATTATAGATCCATCTTAAACTCAGATCTATTAAGCATAGAGAAAGATCTTATTTCTTGAGATGTATTATTATTATTTTATTTTATTTTAAATTCAAGAAATTTGATCCCTTTCTTGTTTGATATACTAGGGTTTAAGTTTTTATTTTTTATTTTATAGAGTGACATGGATTTGTTTAATTACTTTTCATTTTTTTAAATTTTATAAGTGGACATGATTTTTTAATTACTTTTTTTTTGTAATGTAACGTTATGTAACGTTACATTATGTTACTTTATGTGACAACATCTCCTCCATATTGGGTTGTAGAGCAGCTCGCTTTTTTCAGTGCAATAAAATCCTTATGAAATATTGCGAAGATGAGAATTAGGTGGATCAAAAGGTGATAACTTAATTTATTTTCCTTGAATTTTTGTTAAAATGCATTCCTTAACAATAAGAGTGAACACATGTCAAATATTCAATTTTGCATATGTTGAATTCGTCCTAGATTTCTTTGCATTGGTGTCAGAAGTTACTAGAGAGACTTTATAAAATTATGAAAGATACACAAAAGAACATATAGATGTTCTTTTCATTTATAACACAAAAAAAATCCAATGAATCTAAGAACCAAATTATATTTAAACTATAGAAATGAAATGTGCATTACGTTTCAGAGAAAAATCATGCAATAACAATCTTTTTTTTAATGTATTATTTCTAAACATGTTTTTATATAATATGTGTGTTTATATTAATATGAAAAAATTAATATTTTACTATATAAATATTAATGAATTAAATCATCATTGCAATTAAATCATCAAACAATATTCAATTTTACTGTGGTTAATTTCTGGAATTCATGTGGGTTTTAGAGTTTTAGTTTGCTTCAAGTGGTATCAGAGTGAGGTTACTATTCAAGCTTCTAGGGCTTCCCTAAAAAATAGGACCTTGTCCTTTAAAAAATAAAAGGTAAAAGTAACCCCCCCTAAAAGAAGTAAAACAAAAAAAGGGTAAAAGTGAAACCACACATGGTTTCTTAATAAGTAGGTTTGGGTTTGAATATAAAAGTGCAAAATAATTACTTGTAAAGAGAAAGTGAGATCTGAACTTAGGTGGGAAATGTAACACTCATCCCTCCCAACCACCCAATCTACTCACATTTTACAAAACTTAAGGGAAAATAAAGATTTTATTATATAATAATTAATATAATAATTAATTATTATTCCTTAAACCTCACCATTCTTAATAAAACAAAATTCCTCCCTGCATAAGAAAAATGGCAAAAATGAATGAAATTAAAGAAAGAATGGCGAAATTAGAGCTTAACCAAGCCCAAGGTTCTAAAAATATTGAGGGTTTACACTCAAGACTCAACCAAATCAAAGGAGAACTACATGAAAGAAAAATCGAATTATCAGAGACTGTCAAAAAACAAGTCAACGAAGCAGTATCTTGGGAGATGGAAGGTGTAAAAAGAAACATCACAGTATTGTTTGAATCCGGGTTAAGCAAACTTGAGCATCATTTGGAAAACACAATTACTACATTATTGTGCAATATGTCAAAGGAAGACCAACCATCTTCAAATTTAAGGCACCATAAGACAATTCCTCCCAAAAGAGGAAGTCCACAAGAAGAGTTCGATCACGATCTCTCTCCAAATCATGAGCAGTCACCTTCTCCTCCAAAAAGGAATGGATATCAAATGAAACCCAATTTAGAATTGTCAAAATTCAATGGAGACACAAAACAAAGCGTGGTGTGGATCAACAAGGCAGAAGAATTTTTTTCCATACACAATATCACAGCTAACGAGGAAATGATAAAATATGCCTCTATGCAACTAGAAGAGCGGGCTTACAACTAGTACATGTGGTGGAAGGTTACAACACGGGAAACTAAGCGCAAGTGGAGAACATTCAAAACTGATTTCTTTAAGAGGATTGAAGAATTAAAAGAAAAATACTTCTTCGCAAAACTTACCAGACTGCAGCAAAAAGGCGATGTCGATGAATACACCGATGAATGGGAAGCCTTGGTGACATGTGTGCCAGAACTCACAGATAGTCAACGCCTCCAGACTTATGTGTATGGACTAAAACCATATATAAGAGATGAACTAGAGCTACTAAATGTATCAACCTTGGACAAGGTGAGATGCAAGGCAAAAATCATTGAAGAAAAATTAAAAAAAGCATGGAACAAAAACCATGACAAAGATAGAAGGTCTATTCCAAATACGAAAACCGACACCAAATACCAGCCACCACATCTGAGGAATGACAAAAAAACCACCTTAGAAGCCCAACAGATGAAAGAAGGAAAGTGTAAGTATTGCGGAGAGAAGTGGGACCCAAGACACAGATGTTTAAAAAAAGAGACCACCAAGAAATTATATCAATGTGAAGCAGAAGAAGAAGACAAGTCAGATAGCGATGAATCCAACATAGAAGAAACTTGTGACATCAAAAATCCCTTGTCAGATTCAGAAGATGAAGAAACTCCCAAAATATCAATTGCAGCCATAATAGGAATACACCAACGACAAACATTAAAATTAAAAGGGCATATAAAAAATAACAATGTTGTAGTCCTATTCAACACAGGAAGCACCCATAATTTCATCGACGTAAGTGTTGCAAAGAGGCTTAACCTTTTCATATATCCAGTACCCAACATGAAAGTAATGGTAGTATATGGAAAGAAGATTGAAAAAGTAGGGAAATGCCAAAAAGTTAAGTTGCAAATACAAGACTATAACCTTGAGTTAGAATTTTATGCAGTGCCCTTAGGAGGAGTTGATGCAGTATTAGGAATTCAGTGGTTGAAAACACTAGGTACCTACTCAGCAAACCACCAAGAACACTTTATAAAGTTTAAATGGCAAGGAGAAAGATACAAATTATATGGGTTCCAACCCCCTCGCATGCAAATTGTGTCATCCCACAAAATGGAGAAGCTAATTCGAAAAGGAGCACCAAAATATGTCGTACAATGCCAGGAGATGGAATTATTAACTTTAGAAGTAGTTAAACAAGATCATCTAGATATCCAAGGATTAATCCAAAAATACAAAAAAGTATTCGAAGACCTCCCCATGGAGTTACCACCAAAAAGGAAGATCGAGCATGTCATCGAAATCAATTCAGGATCCAACCCTGTCAATGTTAAACCCTATAGGTATCCACACCACCATAAGACAGAGATTAAAATATTAATCTGTGATTTATTCAAATGTGGAGTGATTACAGAAAGTCAAAGTCCTTATGATGCACTAGTAGTACTAGTACGAAAGAAGGATGGATCATTTAGGCTATGCATCGATTACAGAGGACTAAACAAAATAACTATTAAAGACAAATTCCCCATTCCATTTATCAATGAAATGTTGGACGAACTGCATGGCGCAAGGTACTTTTCAAAATCAGACTTAAGGTCAGGATATTACCAAATTAGAGTAAGGCTAGAAGATGTGGCGAAAACAGCTTTGCGAACCCATGAGGGACATTACGAATTTAAGGTAATGCCTTTTGGGCTAACTAACGCCCCAACAAGATTTCAAGCAACCATGAATAACCTATTCCAGTCATTCCTAAGGAAGTCCGTATTAGTGTTTTTTGATGACATCTTTATATACAGTAAGACATGGAAGGATCATCTCACACACCTAGAACAGGTGCTCTCTATTTTAAAAGAAAATCATTTCTACGCCAAGATGTCCAAATGCACGTTTGGTAAAGAAGAAGTGAGCTATCTTGGACACGTAATATCTAAAGAAGGAGTCAAGGTTGATCCAAAAAAAATCAAATCCATCACAGAATGGCCCAACCCTACTAACATCTCTAAGTTAAGAGGATTCCTTGGGCTAATGGGATACTACAGAAGATTCATTAGGAATTATGAACACAGAACCACACCCTTATCCAACCTTCTAAAAAAGAATGCATTCCATTGGAATGAAGAAGCGGAAAAATGTTTTGAAGCCTTAAAAGGAATTATGTCCTCCACACCTGTATTAGCTACCCCAGACTTCTCCAAACCATTCATGATAGAATGTGATGCTTCAGGTTATGGGTTGGGAGTAGTACTAATGCAAGATGAACACCCAATAGCTTTCTGAGAGCAGGAAATTAAACAAGTGAGAACAATTGAAGTCTACATATGATAAAGAAATGCTGGAAATTATGCAGGCATTGGTAAAGTGGCGACAATATCTCTTAGGGAGAAAATTCATGATCCGAACAGACCATAATAGTCTTCAATAGAAAACGTTGTCCATAGAACAACATAAGTGGATAGAAAAAATTGTTGCTTTCGACATAGAAATAATACACAAAAAAGGGAAGGAAAATGTAGTTGCAGATGCACTCTCCAGAAAAGATGAGGATATTACCTCTTACTCCATCTCAGTTGCAATTCTAGAATGGCTGAATGAAATACGAAGTGAATACGCCAAGTACCTAGAAACAAGCACTATAATTAACAACTCCAACCGTGACCCCAAGTTTGAATGGAAAAACAATATTCTTTGGTATAAGGGGAGGATTTATTTGGACTCAAACTATAAATTCAAGGTTAAAGCAATAAAAGAATCCCATGATTCACCAGTCGTCGGACATGTAGGATTCTTCAAATCTTATTATAATGCAAGAAGTTCATTTTTCTGGAAGGGAATGCAGAAAGATATCCAACAATATGTGGCAGAATGCGACAATTGCCAGAGAAACAAAAGGGAAAATGTTTTAACCCCAGGGTTACTCCAACCCCTACACATTCCAAACCAGAAATGGGAAGAGATATCAATGGATTTCATCGATGGGTTACCTCCGTCAGAAGGAAAGGACAAGATCCTTGTAGTGGTCGATCGATTAACCAAATTTTCTCACTTCATGGCAATAAAAAAGATAGACATGGCAAAACAAATTGCAGAAGTATTTTGCAAAAATGTCTACAAATTGCATGGCTTCCCAAAAGTCATCATCAGCGACAGAGATGCAAAATTTAATGGAAAATTTTGGAGGGAATTCTTTAAACAAATGGGTACATCACTCATAATGAGCTCAGCTTACCACCCCCAAACAGATGGTCAGACTGCAGTTGTAAATAAATGCTTAGAAGCATATCTGCGTTGTTTCATAACAGATAAACAAAACCATTGGTCTCAGTGGTTACACTTAGCAGAATGGTGGTACAGTTCAACATACCACACCTCTGCAAAAATGACCCCTTTCCAAGCGTTATATGGGTATGAACCTCTAAATTGGAAGGAGTTAGTTCTGAACGACAGTAATGTTCCAGAAGTAAGGAACCAACTAGAGAAATCCCAAAAAGCAATTAAATTACTAAAGGATAACTTAATCATGGCACATAATCGCATGAGGAAACAAGAAGATCAATGTAGAACTGAAAGAGAATTTGAAGTAGGAGATTGGGTATTCGTAAGACTCCAACCCTATAAACAGGTATCCCTTAAAAGTGGAGGGAAACACAAGTTTGCCGCAAAGTTCTATGGACCGTACTAGATTATCCAGAAGATTAGTCAAGTGGCATATAAATTACAGTTACCTGATAAAAGTCGTATCCACAATGTCTTCCATGTATCATGTCTCAAAAAAATGTTGGGTAAACATCAAATAGTACAAATGATACTTCCTATGTTAGATGAAGAAGGAAGGGTCATTTGGGAACCTGAGGCAATCATTGCAATTTGAGAAAGAAAACTCCGTTCTAGAACACTCAAGGAATATCTCGTTAAGTGGAAGAATTTTCTAGATGAAGACGCATCATGGGAGACAAAACAGTTTCGTCAAAAATACCCGTCCTTACCCTTGCTTTGAGGACAAAGCATTCTAAAAGACGATGACAATGTTATGTATCTAATATTACGAGCAATTATTTTAATATTAATGTAGTATTAATTAAAACATAGGATCACACCCTTTAAGTGAAACAATGTATTTTTTACCTTTAAAAGGTTTTCTCATCATTGTAATTAAATCATCAATCAATATTCAATTTTACTATGGTTAATTTCCAGAATTCATGTGGGGTTTAGAGTTTTAGTCTGCTTCACACTAGGATTGCATGGATGCATGCAGGTGAGGCACATTTACTCACCTACCTCAGTCAGTTAGATTAGTTAACACTGAATTAGACACTTGAGTTTGGATTTTGAACTCTGATGAACTCTGATAATGATTTAGACAAGGTCATTTAACCATTCAGTCAAGTAGAGTCCAACCAATTCGAATTTACTCACATGGATTCGAATTACATGAGGATATTTATCCATTGTACTCCATTGTAATTAATTATCTAATTACTTTTGATTAATGAAATCATTCACAGTTGCAAGCATTTTTGCACTATTTCATTCTTCAATTGCTGAGTAAATTGTATGATCTATCTTGTGAGTTGTGTGTTGGTCCATAGATATATGTGCTCAATTTAATATGGTATCAGAGCCTTGGTAGGACAAGGAACTTCTCCTTCTACAGATTCATACTTGGATCATTTTTTTGAGCAAAACTGATCCTTCCAGTACTGTACCAGAAGCAGAGAATTTACCACTTAATATCCCAAGTTAAGGAAGTGTTGATCAAGCTTGCTTCATCAACTATACTGGGTGTGAAGGAAATTCAAAAAGTGCAGATTGTCGACCTTATTTTATCTATTTGATTGTGTGATTTACAAGTTTATCAGTCTCCTTCACTGCGTTCTCTACAAGCAACTTAGTCTCCTTCACTGCGTTCTCTACAAGCAGCTCAGTCCTCTTCTTTGCATTCTAAATGGCTCTTCTAGTGGAGCTTCTCACTCCTTTCAACTACCGCCAGTGGAAGGAGGACATGGAGATGCAGCTACGCTCCAAAAGACTCTTCAGAATCACAATGGAGACAAAGATAGAGCCAATTCATTATGTTGACAAAGAAAATTACTAGAATAGGCTTGATGAAGCATATGGATGCTTGCGCCTCTCAATCTCTCGAGACTTTATCTTCCACACCAATGGATTGAAGACTCCCAAGTAGGTTTGGGATAAGCTTGCTCCCTTATTTGACAACAAGGATGATCTGAGGATCTATCAGCTCGAGAATGAGCTGATTTCTCTTCATCCAGCCAATTTTGAAACACTAAATGAATTCTTCACCAAGTTCAAGAATCTAGTGTTCTAGTTGAAGCTGTGCAAGCTTGAGAAGGAGGATGATCAACTCATCCTTTGCATTCTCTCAAAACTTGGTGCAGACTATTCAGTCTTTGTATCAAGATTTCATTTAGTGAATCTCACTACTCCAAATTGGAGGATTCCCACTCTAAAATCCTTCATTGAATCTCTCACTCAAGAGCATGACAAGTTGATCCAAATGGGGACCATTCGATCTTCCAAAGATCAAGCATGGGTTGTTGGAGGACCTAAGGTAGAGAATGATAAATGGAATCAAAAGGACGCGTCTCCTATGGAGAACAAGAAGTCAAATGAGCCTTCAGGTTCGAAGAGAAGAAATAAGAATGGAAAAGGAAAGACACTTTGTTCTTACTGTGGAAGGGGATTTCATCTAAAAATCTCCTATATTAGAAGAAAAATTGATGAGATGGCTCTTCTTTTGAAGAAACATAACATTTCTGTACCTACTAGTGCAAGGAAGATTGACCTTAGAGAAGAAACTGAAGAACATGAAAAGACATGCCATGCACTGAAGGCTAGCTTCTCAACAACACATACCTTCCTCATTGATTATGGAGCTTCCAATCATATGGTTGCATCCAGAGAATCATTCTCTTCCTTGCAGTATTTTAATGGTCCTAGTATTCAGATGGGAAATAATAGTAAAATTTAAGCCAAAGGGAAGGGCTCTATCAATCTTGAACATGGAAAGTTCAAAGATGTGCTTTATGTTCCCTCCTTAGCTGCAAATATATTATCTGTATACCAGATGACTCATACTGGCTCTCCAAAGCTAGTCATATTTGGTCCTGACTTAGTGGAGATCACATATATCTCCATTGGGAACATCATAGCGAAGGGTGCTGCAAATCATGCCTCAAGGCATATGAGTTCTCACACTTCATGCCTTTTTCAGAACCAGTGCACTCTCAACAACCACTTGCAAGGGAAGGTAAAAACATTCCATCTAATTCTTTTGCAGTTTCCACTTGGATTGCAGATCCAGTTGTATCAGTTTATGAGATTGAGATTCAGGGTGATTCAGATCCAGATCCAGTCCCTACTTCCAAACCGGAATCTAGGAAGATGACTGGAGATACATCTAACACTCAAAAGACTAAGAACCTTGTGCTATGTCATGCAATCTTACCTCCTTCAGAGAGATGCAACAAACTCCCTGTAATATGCTACATGGCAAGGGATTAGTGACACTGCATTCAGAATAATAAAGTGGATCATACACCTCTTCATCCAGAAAGAGGCTACATTCCTCCTTCCTTCCATCATCACTTTGGGATAAGATGGAGAAGTCTACATGCTAGGCCCCAGGATACCTGTGCACAGAACATCATGCATGCTTCTTTGGTACATCACAGAGATTGCAACAACATATTTTTAATTTTTTCAAACTTGAAGCCCACTGGGAGTGCCGAAACCAACCTCCATTAGTTGAGTTCAGTTGGTGACTAGTCAAACTTAGTTAGGAGTTAGTTACATTCAATTCTAGTTTCCTACATTTAGTTCTACTCAGCTAGCGCTAGGATTGCATGGCTGGATGTAGGTGAGGCACATTTACTCACCTACCTCAGTCAGTTAGATTAGTTAACACTGAATTAGACACCTGAGTTTAGATTTTGAACTCCAATGAACTTCGATAATGATTTAGACAAGGTCAGTTAACCATTAAGTCAAGTAGAGTCCAACCAATTCAAATTTCCTCACATGGATTCGAATCGCATGAGGCTATTTATCCATTGTACTCCATTGTAATTAATTATCTAATTACTTTTGATTAATGAAAGCATTCACAGTTGCAAGCATTTTTGCACTGTTTCATTCTTCAATTGTTGAGTAAATTGTATGATCTATCTTGTGAGTTGTGTTTTGGTCCACATATCTATGTGCTCAATTTAATAGCTTCCATCTTTGGTCCTTTCCTCTTCCACCTTTTGTGGTACTTTCAAAAAACAAAGGAGAAAACAATATGTATTATTATGAATGGTTCATTGCAATGGTACACTTTTATATTTATGTAATAATTTATATTATGCTATAAATATCGATATTACATTTAGTTTTTATGTTAACAGATGGAAATAAAGGGGTAGAACAAAATCAAGTCATTCATTTTTTTTGTATCTAGAGGAATCTATAACTAGGTCAGGATTGTACATTCACATGACATAGAGTTGATTCCAATATTCTTCCACTATAACCTTCAAGTGCACCCACACTTCCCCCATATAGGTGCATAGGATATTCAAGGTTTGAACCCACGACATTATAAGGAGTGCCTTAACAATGCACTTTATTGCCAACTAGACTACAACTTAGAGGCTAAGTCATTCAAGAAAATGTATGAATAATTCTAGTACAATATCTTCTACATAATATATGTCCAATAATATTGGTAAATGACAATAGTTTGATAAATGGTTGATGATCAATATAATTAATTGTTACAAGTTGTATATTTTCGAATGCTTGTGTGCTAAAATCAAATATTTTGTTTAATGTGTATTGATTGTCCCAATTGATATGATGATATGTTACCAATGATTTTAAGAATCATATATTGAAATTATGATTATCCAATACCATTATGTTCTATGTTTGTGTAGATGCAGAGTGCCTCATTTGTATATAATCAAATTTTTTTTTTCTTTTTTTTTGCAATCTTTGATGTTGCAAAATATTATGGTGTGATTAGATATATGGATGATTTACATTATTCAAATGAATATAGGCGTAATCATATAATTTATTTGTTTAAATGATACAATACATAAATGGAATGGACATATCCATATGCATCAACTAAAATATATAGCTTTTTTTCTATGATAAATTTAAATTTTATTTAAAAAACAAGAAGAAGTTACATTTACATACCCTAAATGTGGAAAAATTCATCACTAAAATATATCGATGTAAGCATTTGAATGCAATGATGCATTTCATACATATATTTATGATTTGACACATTTAAATGATTTCTATGCACTAGTGTGATACACATGTAAAGCACATCGATGCTAATAATTGTAATCAAAGCACTAGTGATACAAGACTCGAGAAACACATTTCCTTCTAGTGCAATAGGTGTATTTCTAAAGGGGGGAGGCTAGTGCCCATCCAATCTATTTTAGAATCCATCCCTTTATATTATCATACCTTGGCTTACATCTCGAGGGGTATCTTGGAGAATATAAGGATGCTCTATATTAACTCTTTTGTGGAAGGGATCTAGTGAGCAAAAAGGTTCCCATTTAGAAAAGTGAAAATTGATATCTTCTCCCTAGGTTATGGGTGGTTGGGGGCTAAAATATATGCACTATTTTGGTTGGGCCCTAGATGCAAAATCATTATGGAATATGATGACAATGGAGTGTCTTTGGAGGAGGATTTTAATCAAAAAATATATAGTCTCATATTCTTTATTGGATTGGATCATAATGGAGTGGAAAATAAGTGAGAGTGTCTCAAATTAATGGAAAGAAATGACCCTAGATTTTCCTATCATTGGATCCATGTTGGATTGGAGGGTGGGAGATGGTACACATGTTAGAGTGGGAGCATATTCTATTATGAGATGTGGGAGTGGAATTTTTGTTCCTGATATTATTATCCAATATATTCAAGAGATAAGTAGTTGTACTCTAAATTCTGTTGCAAGTCCTACTACTACTTCAGTTTGGGCCCAAGGTTGGTAGAAAGTCTTTGTAATGCCCCATATTTTGACTAGGCATATTTATTAGTTAGACATACTGCAATTTATTTTCTTATGATATGCTGGACTCAACTCGATTGAAAAAACTTTATTTACGACATGATGAGCCCGAGCAAATGTTGTTACTATGTTTATGTTGTCTCTATGACTATGATTTCTCTATGTTTGTGCAGTTACGATGTTGTGATTATCATGGGATTCCTTTATTTTATGATGACATTATATGTTTAAATGTTTTCATTTATAAAATGTGGTGCGGTACGTGGATACTATCTTATGAGGTGATTGATATAATTATGATATGTCATGTGTATTTCTTATGAACTAAATGGTTTTGTGAAAATAAATGGTGATGTTGATTTGGATCAATTGATGATCAAGTGGAAACATTTGTTATAAATGTGTATTTGCGAAATACTAACCCACATGACACAAGGGCTAAGTGATATCCAAGTACTGAATATGATGTATGGATTAGCACATACTTATGCAAGGAATCTTATTGACCAAACCGATGATACAATGACACAATCCAATAATCTTTATAGCATCAGAGAAAGATTTGATAGGGTATAGATTCAGTATGTTGAGAGGGATGGATGTATTTCCCACCCTATATTACTATGATACGTGAGCTCGTGGGAGGGTCGTGTTGAGACACGCACCCCAATTTGTTGTGATGTCAATGCTTGAATTCATGCTAGGAAAGGCTACATCTGCTGTTCAACCGAAGCTAGATCGCTCTCTAGTTCTTATGTGGTCAGGTCGGCGAAGCTGAAATCCACTTCTATACCAGCAGAGAAAGGATAGGGAGGATGCAGATGTAGGTTAGGATGGGAGGATGTTTTAGTTAGTATTGTTGAGGTTGGGTATTCCTTGATACCGAGTTAGTTGTAGTAGCTACCCATATTTTTATTGACTGGTTAAGTTAATAAGAACATAAAGATAAGGATATGAAATCATAAAAGGGATTAACTGTTAAATAACTGAGAATGTTAAAAATATATATATGCTTTCTCTTTCTGCATGAGGGAATTACTATTACTAGTTAGCATGTATGCATACGTGGGATGGATTTTGTTTATAGTGCATATCCCACCTATGCATACGCTGGCCACACATGAACACCTTGTATATGTACAATAGTATTGATGTACAACATACTTGTCACTCTTGAATAGTGGTATAAATTGTCATATATAACTTAGTTAAGGATATATTAATCTAAAACTTAGGTAATGAATGTTTAAGTTGTTAGAGTGTGATATAAGTGAATTAGTCATTGTGTGTAAACACTGCAATAAACAATTAAGATAAATATCACTAATTTGAAGTGTCATCGATAAAACATTAACACTGGAAATTTTACTATTAAACTGTTAATCATGATTAATTAACCTATTAAAGGTACCTTGTTCATTAATATAAAGATACTATGTTTATACTTCTTTACTTATCGTCTAAACAAATAAATGTTACTATTATTATTCACCATTAATAGAATAATAATAATAATAATATTGATTATTATTAGTTTAATAATAGTATTAATAATATTATAACTATTGTCAGATACACTCGCGCTTCATTAAATATGATTAAAAGAATGATTTAGCTGTCCAAATTATTTTACATGATTGGTAAAATATATAGTATTATCTTATTATTAGAGGTTTAACCAAATGAAATGCGATAGTGTAACTTAATATTATTATATTATCCACTTTAATGATTATTTAATCTTTATTTTGAAAACTGAAACATGATGATTGGATTAGAATAGATTGAGTAACAAGAACATAAAAAACCTCTCCATGAAAGTCAAGATAATTATTATGTTATCTACAACATTAAATATTGAAGCGTTGCACTGAATTACCATTAAATGAAAAGTTTCGTAAACAAGCAAGTAATAATAATTCTATGAATAGATAAACATAAAAGTAAACTCAAGGAGAACCTACTTAATTAAGCATTATAGTATTTAAATTTTCAAGACAACCACGAATCGAATAACCACATTGAATAATTATTAAATATCTTGAATATTGTAAGGCTATTTAAGATTTATAGTCCCAAAACATTATAAGGAAGGCAGTGGAGTAGGAATGAAGGCAGGAGTAGAAAATGGGTATTAAGGAAAGGTATCATGGAATAAGAAGTGGTGGTTTTTTTTCTTTTGGGCGGGGAGAATGGGACTATGAATTGGGATGAGAAAGGAGGCATATTGAGGAGGGGGTTAACTCAAGGATTTTAGGAGGTGGGAAACTAAAAGGAAAGGGGAAATTGAACTACAGATTGAAGGATATTAAACTATGGAAGGATGCTATTTGGATTATTAGTTTGTGGGCTTAGGGGATAGGAAACTCGTTGGTTTCCTAGGGCCAACACGATAAGCTGGTCGGTATGGTGGTTTATTGGTTTGGTTACCAAGGCTTGAAAAAAAGGAGTTGTTGCGAAAGAAGGATACATGAGTTGCTACTGAAACTATCTCCAACCCTACACAAACCAGACATTCTACTTGTGAAATTTTGTTTTATTATTAAATTTGAAATTAATCCATTTCATGAAATACCATCTGCATATGTAAAACTATTCGTTAATTGAAATCTAGAATTATTGAATTTATAGAATATTGAAATCGGAAAACAGCTACATCAGAAACATAAATAGAGACAATGAACCAGATAAATTTTAGAACCCATACTTGTGTTATATCAAAATGATCTCTAATAGGTTATTGTACACAGATTTTGAATGAGAATCTAGTTAGTTCCCTCCTCTATGGAATAACACTACAGTCTTGGATTTAAGTTTAGGTGAAGATATATCTCATGAATGAGGGTGGTCACACAAAGTTGTGTACACTTTTTTGTGCTACTACAGATTTTGTGAATGGATCATTAAATATTTCATAAACATGCTTATGTTATTAGGTTTAGGTTCGGTGAGACCCGAGCCTCCAACCATATCTAAGCACATGAAATGCATATGCAATTATCACATATGTGTTATGGAAATGCAAAATTAAGATAACACATATGTGTTAAGGAAATGCAACATTACATATCACAAGTGCGATATAACATGTATGCATAGCACACTCTTTTATATCATACTTGCGCTATTTACTGATTAAAAAAAGGCCCAAACAATCATTCCAGTCTGTATTTACGAATTAGGAGAGAGAAATAACAGATGCGATCTATAATTCAAGAGAATTATGGCATATTCAAACCATAAACTTGATCTGGAAGGGATTGGTTGCCTATACACCTTAGCTAGGCATAATTCAAGGTATTGTTATTGTCCAATTTGTTGTTAAATTCCATATAAAAAATAATTTCTATGAAAGTTAGTAAATCTTGAATCTAATTTAAAATTTTTATTGTTTAAAAAAATATATATTTTCCATGGATCCAAACAATCCTAAAGAAACCATTCATGCAAAAAACCCAAACCCTCAAAACATTCATCCCCAAAACCTAATAAATGTTGAAGAAGAGGAATAAAAACCTCAATAAGGAAACCAACTAATTATTGAAGAATAACACCAAATCCCTCCACAACAAGAAGATCAACTAAATCCTCCATTGTAATAAGAATATCGAATCCCGCCACGACAACAAATGAATTATAGAAATGCAGGGATATTACCACAATTGGGAATTTTGGGACGCCTTAGTGCTACCTTTAAGGGGGGAAACCAACTATGTTATTCTCTTTGGATAGCCATTGATACCATCACTAACACAATTTCCAATTCCCAAGGATCATTACACAACATTACTTCTTATAGTTAGTCTAGGAGGAAATTTTATTCAAATGTTATTAAGCACCAAGACATAGAAAAAATTGAAAATAACTAAAGAGAAAATTTATTCCCTCTTTTAGAACCTAGCGTTGGACATGCTACTCCGACCAACATAACATATATATCCATTGACTATTGTGTATAACAAAGTATCAAATACTATTGGATGGATAGGTGACATATGGTATTTGATGAAGACCCACATCGAAATAGAGAAATACCTTTGTATTTCCTATGGAAGTTGTACATAGAATTTAGACTCAACAAGCATGTCAATTACTTTGACATTTTAGAGTTCTAGGGGGTGTCAGGAGGGATGTCCTAGGATAGAGAGCATTCTAGGTTTGATCCCAACTGTGTACATTGTTGTCCTCTCCCTCAATCCCCCCACCCCCCATTTATATCCTCCTTCACCTAACATGTTGGATGAGACAGAGGGAGAGTTGCTATAGTTGGTCGAGACATTGGTTCTTCATGGCACTTTTGTTGAGATCCAAACAATTGGTGGATCATCTAGGGGGGGCACCTTCATTTTATGGCGGTGAGGAGGCACATAATGAGCATCTAGAGACACCCAACAAATCACAGTCACATGTTATAGAGAGACATATGGTTCGTCATCCATTCTCATCTTGTGGTATCATTTTCTATGGCCCTTCATCACAGATTCACTTCGGTGGATTTGTGTAATGTGTAATTTCATTATTATTCAAATACTTTATTATATTTTTAATTATAACTTTGATTTAAAAAAAGTAGTATTTGATTAATTTGTTGACATATTATAATCACATGCGTAGCTAGTATCAGAGTAGATTCCTCCAGAATAACTGGGTATTACTCAAGATACCGAAGTAAATGCAATGGTTAATGCTCTATACAATTTTGGGTTTTCACCATTGCAGGTAATGTAAATATTTTTAATTTAACATCATTTACCATATTTATATTAATGGAAAGAAGAATATATGTAATTGTTTATGTAATATATTAAATTGTTGATGTAATATGTTATATGTATGGTTCTGCAAAAATTGTTGTGCATTCCTCACTTGACGTTTTCGTAGAGACTTAACAAGACATGTTGGTAAGGTTTGAACGACCTTTGCATGCATCATTATTTATTTTTCAATATTCATCATGTGAGTTGTTTGATGGACTCTTGTTTGTTGGTATCTGGTACAATCTGTGGATGAACATGTTCTTCCAGAGACCTAGGGATCACAAACTATTGGTGAGTCTCTTGTGACTACCTCACATATAGATTCCTCGCACTTGGATGAATTTCAACATATTCAATCGCTGCAGGATGCACGATCGATAGGTTCACCTTGTGTGACACCTATTTTGACATGCACTTATTTGTGTTCAGTGAGTATAAATGTTTTATTTTATTGAAATTTTAATAAGTGCACATTAAATTTTTTGTTTGTTAAACATTAAATAACTTTTAAATGGTTTTTTCTATGTAGAGTCTTGATATAAGCACCAATCCTCGAAAAATGAGTTGACTATATTTCTCAATCTTAGGGAAGAGGAAGATTGATTTTGCAGAGGACTCTGGCAATGCTGAAGAAAGAAGGGATACATCAATTTGAGGTAGACAAATATTTATAGTTAGTTCATGAAACTTGTATTATTTTTGTAGTATGGGACTCAATTGTACACTCATTTGGATACTTTGGGAACATGTTGCTATTATGTACTATGGTCATGATGTGTCCTTTTCCAATACACATATTTGATTTAATATTATGTTTTTAGTACACATGCTTGAGTACGAATGGAATGCATAGAAATTCTATTATTTGTGTGAATGTTGTTGTTGGATTTGCACTTATTTTTATGCTAGAAGGAAATTGAGAAGCCTTTATCTTTATTTTATGCAGAAGCAAAATGATGCAACCATGTGGTTTTGGGCCAGGTATAATAGCGTTATCCATATCCAATTTCAATGTTTATGAATTGTTGGGTTTTATTTGGAAGTGATATCCATAATATACCTTAGTTTGGTTCAATTAGACCCAAGTCTCTCTAACTCGAAGTTGATGTGATTGTTTATTTGGGGATTTCTTTGTCCTAAAAATAACCATGGTTAATTTTCTTCTTTGTGTGTCCATTTATTGGCTCTAGAAAAAGATAAAATAAACATGATTTTGAAACAATAATTGTATTCAAATATAATGTTGTTGTGGAATCTATACATTTATTCATATCATACATTAAAACTTATAGGCCACTAGATTATCTTCAAGAGAAATAACTAGTATGGAGTCATTGCTCAAGGTTTCCTTTATCATGAAATTCACTTTTACCACAAACCCATGTGGAAATATGAACATGTTTCACCTTAATCCTATGTCTAATTCTATTGCATGATGATCCATGATTGTTCATCTCTAGACAATGTAAGGAGGAAATTTCACCATAAGAAAATTTAGTGTTCTGATGTTATTGCCAAGAATGGGCTTGTACTTGTGTTTGAAGGAAAGATAATGGTTTCTACTTTTCAATTTAGTAGAATCACAAGGATGTAATCAATGCTACAACGGTGAATTTATCTTAAAAATCACCATAGTTATTACTATACCTTTGTACATTTTGTTTGATTGTATTTGGGAAAACTAATAATATCCATGATGGTGCCAAAAGAATCACATTCAATTCTATTCTTGGTGTTGACTCTGCACTTATTATTGTATTGGAAGGAAATCTCATAGCCACTATATTATCTTTAAGAGAAGCACAATTATGCAACTATTGCTATGGTTTCCTTTGTCCTCACATCCACTTTTAGCAAAAGTGCATGTATAAATTTGAATATGCCTTACCCTAAACCTAATTATAATTACACTACTTGATGATCCACTACTATTGGTCTCAATAGATCTCATAAAGCTCAATTGCATTGTATTTTCCAAGTGATGCACCGTTGTCATTTTGACTTTTGAATTGCTTCTTACACTTGTCTTTTTGGAGCCACCGAGTGCAAAACTACTTGAAATACATATATGTGGACTTAGATGTAACACTCAAAATTTGGGCATAAATTTTTCAATGTAAGTGGAATAATTTTCAAAATGATTTGTTCCAAGTGTTCCTTGATATAACTCTTTTTTATTATAAAAAAAAATAATGAACATTGGAAATTCAATGAGAAGAAAATGTTCATTGGAAAAGTTTATGTATTAGAATATGTTATTGTATTTTGTTATACATGAGCACATATCTAAGAATATTATGTATATCACATACCAATATCTAGACTCTTCAATGATCATCCAAAATAAAACATATCTGGATGGTGCATGTCCATTATTACAAAGTTGCAACTGTTGGACACAATTTTATGTAATTTTTTAATATCACATATGAGGGAATAATGCCAATAAGTTAGAGCCGAACAAAACATACTCAACCAAATTTTCCCACAAAATTTACTGTGGCGAGGCCTATGGCTCTTTTTTACACAAACTCGAGTTCAAAGGTAGTCCTGTTTAATGCATATAAAACTTGAATTGGATTGAGAAAAAGATGAAGAGATATGCAATATTGCAAAAGGGACACAAATACAATATTGGATACATACCTAAATACAACATATTGAATAAGTACTATATTTATAATAAGGTCGTATATGTGTACAAAGTCCATATTTATATAATAAAATGATACACATGTGGCCTAAACTTAGGATTAGGGTTTTTGTTTCTTATTTTTATAAATACGTATTTCCCCCATTTTTTGTTCATTTTGTTACACTTTAGCATTAACACAATAAATTTGAAGTTATTATTCCACCGAGATGTATTCTTTCATTATCATAGTATATAAGGTGTTAGACAACCATAGTGAGTGGAGGATCCCAAACTCTTATTTTTATGTGGTTTCATTTCGTATTCAGGAACTCAAATTTTTTTATCGAAGATTAACTCAAGATTCATTTGTGTTGTGCATTGTCTCTTCCTTTTCAAGAAAAAGTTGGGAAAATAAAATGAATATTTTTAATAGCAATGCTTAATTAGGCCAAGGTCTATGAGTGCTTCAAGTTCTTCATAAAAAAAATTAGAGGGTTGTTGCAACAATAATTGGAGGGGAAAATAACATGGATCATGTAAACCCACAATATGGCTTCCACATGGATCATATACAAGTGAAATTATACATTCAAATCTTTACAACCTATTCTATCCCTAGAAACCAAATTTAGAAACCATAGAAACCTTAATTTATCTCTATACACTAATCTAACCCTGGAAACCTAATCTAACCCTAAAAACCCTAGAAACCTAATCTATCCCTCGAAATAGTAATCTAACCCTAGAAACCTAATATATCCCTAGAAACACAAAGAAATGGCTAGAAACCTAATCTATCCCTAGAAACCTAATATAGACCTAGAAACACCAATCTAACCCTAGAAATGAAATCTATCCCTAGAAACCCTAGACACCTAATATATATTAAAATTTCTTCTTACAAATGGATCAAAATTACTTGCAGGTTTTTAATAAAATCTCTAGATATAAATTTCTACGGATGACTAGATTGAAATTATGTAGGTGGATAAAGTTTCAAGCCTTAATGTTCTACTTTAAGACCATACTATTCTTCTTATATTATTGAGGGGGCCGTATCATTTCCCATTGTTGTAATTATAAAATACTTTTGCAATACCTTTCGCTATCGCACAATTTCTCACATTTTCCCTTTTTCATAGGTTTTCCTCATTTATTTATTTAACTTTAACATTCGAAACCCCGATC
>LPNX010026459.1:22037-132747 GCA_001517045.1 Pseudotsuga menziesii | reverse complement strand
GGGGGATGATGTCATCTACTAGAATGTAATTGGTTGATTTTTATAGTACATTTTGGTCCTTTTGAGGCCCATTTTTGACCTCAAATTCTCTCTAATGGTTTATCTCCTTTCTTGGATTCCACATCTTGACAAATAATAGTGCATATGACACTATGCCTATCCCATACAGCAATTAGGAAATTCCAAAGAAAATAACCACACATAAAATCTAAATCAACTATGTGAATTCCCTTTCTAATGTGATCATATTTTCTTGTTTTGCAGTTGCTAAAGTTGTTTATAATGATAGGGATATGTTGATTATTTGAAACTAGCCTCACCTAATTTTAAATTACGATCCTACAAAATAATGGAAAAACAAAGCAAATCTAAGTTGCACACCCATAAGATTGGGGTTAAGCCACTAAAATGTCATAAATAACCATATAAAGTGCAATTAGACATTCATACCTTTACAAATTAATCTATCCCTTGAAACTATATTTAGAAACCTAATCCATCCCTAGAAACTTAGTCTATCCCTAGAAACACTAATATAGCCCTAAAAACCCTAGAAACCTAAACTATCCCTAGAAACACTAATCTAACACCAGAAAACTAATCTAAAATCCTAGAGATATAATTTATCCCTACGAACACTAGAAACCTAAAGTAGTCGTAGAAACACTAATTTAGACCTATAAAACTAATATAGAATCCTAGAAACCAAATCTAGCCCTAGAAACCCTAGAAACCATATACAGCCCTAGAAATGCTAGAAACAACGAGGTCTTTAATCCCTTGGCCTTTAATGCAAATGCCTTGGCCTTTATAGTCTATTTGAATAATTGACATGAAGACATGTACTTGGTATACAATTCAAAACTACTAAAATAATCATTTTATATATCAAAATGAGAAAGGTTAGTAAGGAAGTAGTTATTGTTAAATTTCATGAACCATATATCTACAAGCCAAAATGAGAGCTATCCGAAAAGAAGTATGCGATGGAATTATCAAATCAATTTAACCTAAACAATGGATTACTGACAGAAATTTCACACAAATCAGAATAGTATTGCTCAGATTATCATAACATTAATCTTCATTAATTAATCAGTAATACAATGGTAGTAAACTAAATATAATTTGAATATATGGATAATATTCGAATTCACCATCTCAAACTGACTGGTTATCTAAGTCAGAGTGGAAATAATCACGGATGGAGTTCACTAGTTAACTCCGTATAACCAAATCAGTCTACAATCAGTTAATTGATGATGGTAGGTGAGGGTAGGTGAATAAAAGCGCCTACACTCTCATGAATCATGCAAACTGGTGCTAGTCTAACTGATTGTAACTGAAGCATAACTGAGCATGAATAATTACCTACCACATCCAACTGAAGGTGACTGCTGGTGGAACTCAGAGTGGGATCCTATAGTGTAGGGATTAGTCCCTAGGGCTCATAAACTTATGCAATTAGGTGCAGTAAGTGGCAGATGACCCTTAGGTGTGTCCCCCATGTACCAGTGGATGATGATGACCTCCTATTCTAGAATAAATGAATCAAATATACTTATGTGTGTAAAGGGAGGATTAATTAATACTAAAAATTACCACATATCCCTCAGTCATAATGTAACCATATACTATCAAAGTTCAAGGATTTCCTCTTCCTTAATCACTTAGACCTCAAATTTGAAATTTTGTGATTCACTAATATGGATGTTAATTTTTCATGCATAAATCCAATTCATAGGGTTTACATGTACAACACAAACCCTAGTTGTCATGATAGAATTCCCTAGCGTCACATAAGAGCAATATCTCCAAGAACATCCAAGATTATGAAATTGCATTGCCTTGTGCAAAATTTGCAATGTCTGTAATTGAGCCAAACCCTAGCTTCTGAAATCATGAAACATGATGCGATACAAGCCATAGACCCATGAAAGTGAGACACACTTGGAAATATGTTGATGTGTCGATTCCAATGGAGTCGAAAATTTGTTGATCTGATCAATGATCATTGTTTTATGGCCGGTTTAAACTTGCCTCCTACAGCCTTTTAGGGACACCTATTGAATCTCTATCGAGGGATTAGAACTTGATCTAGGAAGAAAAATGGAGTTTCATGGTATCTTGCAAGTGTGTTTTGGAAATTTCTAACTAGGAATGTTGGACATGAGCTCACCGTTGAGGAATATCCAAGGTTGACCCCCTTGTGCAAAAATTGCAATGTTTCTCATTGCGCCAAACCCTAGCTTTTGAAATTGTGAAAAATATGATATTTGGGACATGGAACCATGAAATATTGGAACCCATAGCATTATTTTGATGTCCCAATTATAGAGAAGTTGACGGTACATTGATATGATCAATGATCATCCTTTTATGGATCGTTTAAACTCGCCTCCTATAGGATTTTAGGGACACTTGTTGAAGTTTTGGCAGGGGCTTAGAATTTGATTCAGGAAGAATAATATATTTTTCTATGATCCTATAAGTGTGTTTGGGAATGTTCAACATGGGAACGTTGTCCACAAGCTCACGATCGAGGAATATACAAAGTCGACGTCGTTGTGCAAAAATTGCAATGTCTCTCAATGAGCAAAAAATTAGCTGTTGAAATCATGAAATAATATGAGATACAGTCCATGGAACCATGTGAGGGAGGAACCCCTTGCATTATTCTGATGTATTGATTCAAACAGAGTCGATGGTTGATAGATCCTATCAATGCTCTTAATTTTATGGCTTGTTTAAACTCACCTCCTATAGGATTTCAAGGACACATTGAATCTATGCTAGGGGCTTATAATTTGAGTGGAGTAACAGAATGCAGTTCTGTGAGATTCTGAAAGTGTGTTTGTGTAGGTTTGACATGGGAACACTATCCATGACCTCACCTTTAAGGGATATCCAAAATTTCCACCCTTTTTAAAAACTTGCAATGTCTCTCTCTTTTGTACGAAGGGGTCAACTTGGGAAATACCTCGATCGAGAGCATGTGGGAAGCATTCTCAAGTGGGACCTACCAAAACACACTTGTAGGAGTAGACAAAACTTATGTCTGTTTCACGGTTCATATTTTATGCACCATACGTAGGATGCAAGTTTCAACTAGCCATAAATTGATGACCATGGTTTGGATTGGTGAATTTCCAACTCCATTGGATTCATGACGTCATAATAGATATAGGGGTTCTCTACCCCATTTTTACATGGCTCAAAATTTGTCTTGTATGATGATACTAGAAGCTAGGATCTAGGTCAGTAAAATGCAATGCAATTTTTGCACTAGTGCTAAGGGGTCAACTTGGGAAATACCTCAATCGAGAGATTGTAGGTAGTGTACCCAAGTGCGACCTGAAAAAAAAACAAGTAGGAACTGATGAAACTTAGTTCTATTTCTAGGTTCAGATTTTATGCCCTGGGAATGGGTTCACCATGTGTCCCTAAAAGGATTTAGGTTGCAAGTTGCAACTCACCATAGAATGATTCCCGTGGCTTGGATCGCAAAACCATCGAATCCATTGAATTGATTACATCAAAATATTGATAGGGGTGCCTCTATCCCATTGGTACATGTCCTAAAAGTTGTCTTGTATGATGACCCCATAAGTTATGATTTAGGTTAGTAAAATGAAATGCAATTTTTGCGCTAAGGGGTCAACTTGGAAAATACCTCGATCAAGATATTATGGATAGTGTTCCCAGGTGGGACCTACCTAAACGCACTTTTAAGAGTGGATGGAATTCAGTTATGTTTCCCAGTTTGTATTTTATGCATTGGGCACGAATTGAATAAGTGTCCCTAAAAGGATTTAGGCTGCGAGTTGAAAATCGCCATAGAATGTTGAGCATGGATCAAATCGATGAACTGTCAACTCCATTGGATTCTTGAAATATAAATAGTGCTAGGGGTGCCTCTATCACATTGGTAAATAGACCTAAAGTTGTCTTGTATGATGATCCCATATGCCAGGGTTTAAGTCGATAAAAGACAATGCAATTTTTGTAGTAAGGGGTTAACTTGGAAAATCCATCATCTAGCATCTTATGGGAAGTGTCCCCATATGGGCCCTGCCTAAACACACATGCATGAGGTGATGAAACTTATTTTTGTTGCACGAATTTACCATGTGTCCTCGAAAGGCTTTAATCTACAAGCTGCAACTTGCTATATAATGGTGACCCTGGCTCGGATCAGTAAACCATCAAATATGTTTGATTTCATACATCAAAATAGTGCCAGGGGTGCCTCTCCCCAATGGTTCCATGTCTAAGAACTTGTATTTTTTTGAAAATTTCATAAACTAGGGTTTTGTCCAGTAAGAGGCAATACAATTTCTACACTAAGGGGTCAAATTAGTTAATACCTATATCGGGTGGTTATGGATAGAGTTCCCATGTGGAACCTACCCAAATACACCTATATGAGTTGAAAAAGCTTATTTCTTCTACCCATTTCAAAATCTATGCCCTTGACTTGGATTCACGATGTGTCACCAAAAGGATTTAAGGTGTGTGTTAAAATTGGATGTAGAATGATGAAGGTGGCTCAAATTGGAAAATTGTTCACTCCCTTAGATTCTAGAAATCAAAATATTTCTAGGGTTGTCTCTCCCTCATGGGTCCATGCTCTGAAACTTGTCCATTTTTCCGATTTGATAAAGTAAGGTTTTGGTTAGTATTGTTGCCCAGTTCAAATTCTATGCCCTTGTAACAAATGTTTACACTTTAACATATTAAAATATTAAATTTATAATATGCATTTAAGTTTATAAAAAAAAATCATATTTCGTGTCACTACAAACACTTAGCAAAAACTAGGATACAAAATAAAAACCATTTAAGTCTACCTATAAACAAGAAAACATTGTCAAAATAATCCAAAACTCCTCTGTATGCTTTTGATTGGAATTGACATATGCATCCATGATGAATCTTATGCAATCTATAGGATGGATGTATATTGTGATGGTGAAAACATGAGCATGAGGATTGTGATAATGGTGACACTGTTGAAAATGGGCACAAAGATGAGGACGATGATAATAAGCACAAGGATGAGGATGATGATGTTGAAAATGGGCATGATGATGAAGATATTTATGGTGACAATGGGAATGAGGATGGTGATAAATTATGGATGAGGATATTATGGTGTACTTAGATAATATAAATTAAAATTCAACCAATCCATGATGAATCTTGTGCAATTTATCAAATTGTTAAAGAATATGAAAAATTGAAGCATGAATGGTGATGATGACAATGGGAATGGTAAGGTGAAGCATGATGGTTATGGTGAGAATGAGACAACAAGTATGGTGATTGTGAAAATGAGCATGGGGATGATGTTGGATAATATATGATTTCTTTGGATGGTTATGGCGACAAAATGAACATGAGGATGATGGAAAACTATGACATTGTTAAGTGGAGCACAATGGGCATGGTGATAGTTATAATGGTGATGAAAAGTTGAAGAATGAATGGTGATGGTGAAAATGGGATTGGTGACAGTGACAATGAACATGATGTAGACAATGATGATGGTGACAATGGGCATAATGATAGTGATGGTGGCAATGAGGGGTTAAATCATGAATCTGGGTGTCTAATTTTTAATTTTATTTGGGGGGGAGGGGGGGGTATGAGAAAAGAAATGTTGTTTTTGTAAGTTTCTCAAGTTCGAGCAAAGAAAAATTATATTTGTGTTTATAATTTCATTTTGTATTAAAAAAAAAACTTGTAGAGAATTGTGTTAGCTTTCTATCGATTATTTTTTAGATTTTTTCTTACTGGCATTTGATGTTCGGGTACACAGGGTGCTCCCAAAAGACCGAACACCTTCAGATACCGCTTCACACAAACAGATCATAGATCAACACACCGATGTTTGTCACGTAGTTAAAACCCTCGAGAGGGAAACAGTCCATGGCCCCAACCAAATAGCTACTTGGAGCAATTTATTATGCAAAAGAAAGAAAGTTACATGAGCTTCTCATAATCGATCAACTAGCCAAGGACCCTCTATGCTCTTTAAATAGAGATCATAGACCAATCGGGTGTTAAGCCATGGATCACTAGTAGGTATGATCTAAGAGAAGTTGAACCGTCAGATCACTCTATGTCTAGAACATATCGTGACCGTCGAATTAGAATATTTACAAATGCATACTAATGCATACTAAAGAAACACACTTTTACCTAACGAGTATATTACACAAGTTGATCTTAACTAACTCCTAAGTGTCTAAATATCCTAACATCCCCCCTTAAGAACGACTTGGGATAGGATTGAAGGATTTACAAAAGTGACACTATTATGAGAAGGAAGGAGGCATTAGAGCCTATCCCCCCTTAATGACACATTCCTGAACTCCTAACATAGACCGAAGTTTAGAAAACTTCGCTTCTGTAAGAGAGTTGGTGAAGATGTCTACAACTTGATCATCTGTAGGGAAATAGAGCACTTCAATAACACAATCGTGAACAAGATTTTTGATGAAGTGCATGTGTAGCTCAATTTGTTTGCTGCGCTGATGTATAATTGGATCTTTGGCAAGCTTGACGACACTTTGATTGTTGCACAAAAGTGGAGTAGGCTGCTGCTGCTCGAATCCAAACTCTGAAAGGATCTGTCGAAGCCATAAAGCTTCCTTACTGGAATTAACTGCGGCTCGATATTCTGCTTCTGCTGAAGAAAGAGCAAGAGCAAGAGCTTGTTGTTTCTTACAAGCCCAAGTGACAGGTCCAGATCCCAGATTGAAAACATAACCTCCAGTAGACTTCCGATCATTAGGATCACCGGCCCAATTTGAATTAGTTAAACCAACCAACAAAGGTTTCCCCCTTGTACTGTAATTAATCCCAAACTGAATTGTACCTCGAATATATCGAAGTATTCTTTTTGCTGCTTTCCAGTGAATTTCATGAGGAGTTTGCATATAATGGGCAACACGACCGATGGCAAAGGAAAGGTCAGGACGAGAATGAATTTAGTATAAAAGACTACCAACAAGCTAACGATACAAGGTGGCATCTACTTCAGGGGAAGTACAAGTGGCAAAAAGTTTGACTCCAGACTGGAAGGGAGAAGGGGCTGGTTTACAATCTTCCATGTGGAAGTGACGAAGAAGGTCACAAGCATACGTAGACTGGGAAAGAAAGATTCCTTCTTTGGTTTGCAAGACTTGGAGACCAAGAAAATAATGCAAATGTCCTAAGTCCGACGTTTCAAAATTTAGCTTAAGACTGGATTTCACATGGGTTATAAGGTTAGGGTCACTACCAGTAAGGATAAGATCATCAACATAAAGAACAAGTATGATGAGATGGTTTCCTACTTTCTTGGTATAGACATTGGGGTCAGAATGGCATCTAGAAAAAGCAGTGTCAAGGAGAAAGCTATCCATTTTGGCATACCAAGCTCTAGGAGGTTGCTTAAGGCCATATAAGGATTTCTTAAGGAGACAAACAAGGCTAGAGTTATTCTGAACATATCCAGGAGGTTGTTCCATGTAAATTTTCTCATGTAAATCACCATGTAAGAAGGCAGACTTGACATCCATTTGATGGACTTCCCAGTTATGTAAGGCTGCAAGGGAAAGAACAAGGAGGATGGAGTTCATTTTTTCTATAGGGGCAAAGGTTTCATTGTAGTAAATCCATTCAACTGGGGAAAAACCTTTGGAAACTAATCTTACCTTAAGTCTTTCAACACTTCCATCTGATGCATACTTAGTTCTGTAGACCCATTTACATCTGAAAAGTTTTCTTCCTTTTGGAAGAGGAACAAGATCCCAAGTATTGTTCGCCATTAAGGAACGATATTCTTCATCCATAGCTGCATCCCAATCTGGATTTCCTGAAGCTTCTGCAAAAGTTTTTGGACCATGATTCTCGGAAACTTGAGCCAAAAGAGAAGAGGCTCGCTGAAACTGAGAACGTGTTTGACGTTGATCTCCAGGATCACCGGCAAGATCACCAGTTGCTTCACATGTTGAACGGACCCATCGAGGAAGTATTGGTGCTGGTGTAATTTGAGGAACATGAGCAGGGGGAGGTGGATTTTCATCCTCACTGTCATCATCAGAAACTGGAGTTGGAAACCTGTCAAGGAAGCTGTAAGAAGAAGAAGAAGAAGGCACAATCGCCGAATCAGGCTCACAGGCCAAAGATGGCACACCCGCCAAGTTAGGCTCGCAGGCCAAGAGATTTTCATCAAATTTAACTTCTCTTCTAATGATTATATCATGAGAATGTGGCTAAATAAGTCTATAACCTTTTACATCTTCAGAATATCCAACAAATATGTACTTTTCACTTTTAGGCTACAATGCTTTCCGTTTTTCATCTGGAATGTGAGCCCATGCTTCACAACCAAACACATGAAAGTGACTTACATCTGGTTTAATTTTACTCCATGCTTCTTCCGGTGTTGTACCTTGTAAAACTTTAGTGGGTGTGCAATTAACTATGTAATTTGCACAATTTATGGCCTTAGCCCAATATTGAAGACTTAGTCCCTTAGATTGGATCATACAATTAGCCATTTCTTTTAAAGTGCAGTTCTTCCGTTTAGCTACACCATTTTGCTGTGGTGTATATGGAATAGTGTGCTGTTGTTGGATTCCTTGTTCAATGCAAAAAGTAGTGAATTTGTTTTTAACATATTCTCCTCCATTGTTAGATCTTAACTTAATAATTTGCTGACCAGATTGTTTTTCAACAAGGGCCTTGTAGGCCAAGAACATGTTAAATACTTTGCTTTTAAGTTTTAAGAAGTAAACCCAAGTGCGTCTGGAGTAGTCATCAATGAAAGTTAAGAAATATTTGAAACCAGAAAATGAAGCAGATGGAAGAGGGCCACACAAGTCACTATGCATAAGTTCTAAGGGAACCGAGGCGTGCCAAGAGGCACATTTGTCAAAACTGTCTCGATGATGTTTTTCGAGTACACAACCGGAACAAACACCATCCTTGCAAGATACCAGTGGAAGACCAGTCACCATATTGTCTTTACATAGTTGTTGCAATGAGCGATAATTTAAGTGACCAAATCGCTCATGCCAAAGTTTGCTAAAGTTATCACTATGAGCAACAAAAACTGAGGGAAAAGGTGATGACCCAAAGTTGTTAAATTTGTACAACCTGGTAATATCATCAACAATTCCAGTAGCAAGAATATTTTGAGGATTTTTAAAATCCTTGATTACAACTTGTTGAGGTGTAAACGTCATAGTTTTACCTTCACCTGAATGAGTAATTTGATAGACTGATAACAAATTGCAGGAAATTTTTGGAACACATAGTACATCACTGAAATGACCATTTTCTACCGAAACTGTTCCAGATCCTACAACACTTAGAGATCTATCATCACCAACAAATATTTGTTTGGTGTTACATTCATGCATAGTAGAAAAGATGGCTTTATCCTTAGCCATATGATAATATGCTCTAGAATCAATGAGCCATTCATTTGAAGTAGAAGCCATTCATTTGAAGTAGAAGAAGAAGATGCAGTATAAGAGTAACTAGAAGCACAAAGTGCATGTCCATGAGAGGTAGATTCTGAAGACAAATCTAGGCTGATGTGGTGCTTCTTTAAAGCTGCTTCCAAGGCTTCCGTTTTCTTAAAACACTTAGATTCATCATGATTATCTTTCCCACAAAAATTGTAACGACGCTCATTCTTCTTTCCTTTTTGCTTGGATCCTTTATCATTTTTTAAGTTAGGAGCTGACTGAGAGGGTTTGAGACCCTTGTTGTTTTGCTTATTATTGCGAAATTCTATTTCTTGGGAGGCTTGGACTTTTCTTTCTGTTGGGACAATAAGGCTTTCCCAGATGTATCTGCATTGTTAATTATTCCAAGATGAATGAGCTTATCTTGCTCTTTAATTAAGGAATCACAAAAGGATTCAAGACTAGGCTCTTGATAGTTGGCTGCAGTCAAGGATTCTTTCATGGAGTAGAATGTAGATACAAAAATAGAATATGCAGGTCCAAGTTTGGAAAGAATATGATAAATACATTGTTTGTCTTCTTTCTTAATCTTGCATTCTGCACATAACAGTCTAAGAGTTTTATACTTAGATAAATAGTCTTGAATGCAAGAAAAATCATTTGGATTCAAGGAAAGCAACTCATTCTCAAGTTGATGACCCCGAATTTTATTTTGTTTACCAAACACAGATTCCAACTTTTCCCAAGTTTTATCAGGTTCATCAATTCCAGATATGTGGAATCGCAAATCAGTAGAGATTGACATCCCAATCAATCCACGAGCTTCATCACATCTATTTTCCCATTTAATTTTTTTATCATCATTAGTGGGTTCTGTTTCTTTCCCTGAGGTTATCCTGAAAAGTCCCTTACTTCGTAAAACATCCTCCATACGAGATTTCTATGAGAAATAGTGAGAACTTGGAAGTATAATATCACAAGGGGTGGCCATACTGTAAAATAATGGCTGAAAAAATACAAAATAACTATTTGGTTGCAAAGAGCTTGAAAAAATATGCGGTTTTAAAAAAACGGCACTTAAAACTGATTCTGGATGATGAAGTTATGCTTGATCAAAGAAAATGTTGAAGATGTCTCCAATAGTGACATGGCAAATATTAATTTGACCAACTAAAAAGGAAGCCCCCTCTTCCCAAGATCAACCTTTGACAATCACTTTTACAATAAAGTTGCTTTGAAGTGAATCACTTTTGTAGAATAAGTGATATTCACTTTTACAATAATGTGACTTTTTAAATAGTGCGGCAATAAATTAAAAGACTTAAGTGACTCACTTTTATTTTATTTTATTAATGTGAGATGCACTTTTACAATAAAGTAACTTGAAAATAGAAATGGCATGCACTAAAAGTAGCTTGATAAGACTTGAACTCAAGACTTATCAAGGTGTAAAACAACTTTGGACCAAGTGAGCTAAGTTTAAAAGGTACGTAAAAGTATTGAAAGAGGAAGTGGTTTTTTTTTTTAAAACTCTTCTCTCTCGTTTTCCATGCTTGCTTTCCTGCAAATCACAAAAAAAATACGAAAAACAAAAACAAAAAAACTTTTTTCACACAATGGGGTTAGATATTGGTTAGCTTACCCGGAAAGTCTATGTTTTCAAGTTTTCTCGCTATTTCTGATTTTTCATGATCGCACAAGGTGCACGGCAAAGAGTATACATAGCCGAGAAGACAAGAAAAAAAAAATTCCCTCACCGTTTCTGATTCGCCGTGTTCGCGCAAGGTGCACGGCAAATAGCATACACAGTCAGGGAAGACAATAGCCCGAGACTAAAACAAAAAGATCTAATAATAATATTGATAAAATTAATACTGATAAAATATGAGAGATTTAAAAAAAAATAAAACAAATCCGTCACTGTAACATTATACCTTCAGATTTGCCGAAATGGGTGTTTCTGGAACAAACGGAAATGGTTTTCGGTGAAACGAAAACTATTTCCAAATGGCAACAACGCTCCAGATGCAATGAAATAGCTCCCATATGACAAAAATGCATAGAAAATCTAGAACTAGAAACCCTTTCAAAGTTTCGGCAACACCGGTTCCAGATCTTGATCAAAACCGAAAGAGGCTCTTCATAAAAGCTCTGATACCATGTTCGGGTACACAGGGTACTCCCAAAATACCGAACACCTTTAGATACCGCTTCACACAAATAGATCACAGATCAACACACTGATGTTTGTCATGTGGTTAAAACCCTCGAGAGGGAAACAGTCCACGGCCCCAGCCAAATAGTTACTTGGAGCAATTTATTATGCAAAAGAAAAAAAGTTACATGAGCTTCTCATAATCGATCAACTAGCCAAGGACCCTCTATGCTCTTTAAATAGAGATCATATACCAATCGGGTGTTAAGCCACGGATTAATGGTAGGTATGATCTAAAAGAAGTTGAACCGTCGGGTCACTCTATGTCTAGAACATATCGTGACCGTCGGATTAGAATATTTATAAATGCACACTAATGCATACTAAAGAAACACACTTTTACCTAACAGATATATTACACAGGTTGATCTTAACTAACTCCTAAGTGTCTAAATATCCTAACATTTGAGATGTCATTTTTGCAAGTGTTTGATAGTATGTTCTTAATTAATGAAAATATGATAAATAGTCATATTTTTAGACAACAATTTATTCATTATTAAGCTATTGTTCATTAAAAATAAAATATATTATTATGATGTAGACAAATTGTACTAATGTCTAACTATAAGTTTGTATCCAACAACCGTATACAATAATTATTATAATTTTTTGAAGTGGACCAATCTGAAAACCTAACATAAATATGACATGTTTATTTAGACACAACATCTTCTGTAATTTCCAATTCAAAACAAAAAAAAATGAAAGTACCATTTTGAAGACAGCACATCAAGGTTTTGTACCATGGATTTTCCAAAATTTTTCATCGTGTCTTTATGAATTTATTGACTTCATTTCACTGAATTCTATTAAATTTTGAAGCAATCCACACCTTCTAAGAAAAATAATAAATAAAAATTTTGGATCACACCAAATTCAACAAAATTCACATCAATAGAAAGTAGATTAAACTATGAAACTAATGATATTATTTGTGAAGAGGAATTCTAAGTATTTCATATGATCTAATCTCTTCGAAATTGGAAGAAGACTAAAAAATGTGATGGAAAACCATTTATGAAGATTTACAGGTTTTGGGCCGAAAAGTATAATAGTTCGATCGAAAGTTAGTTTTACTGGACTAAAAGTAGTTCGATCGAAAAACATTTATTTTTTCATCGGCCAGAAAAATTGACGCTTTTTTTTTAAACACCGCGCCATTTAGATTAATATTTATTAGAATAATATTTACACATATTTTTGATTTTTTAAAAAGATCACCGTTTTACACCTTTACAAACAAGGGTTAATTTTTGTGGTAAGTGTTCTTATAACTTATCTTCTAAAATGGAGGCTATTTTTATTTGATCGTAAAGATTCTTTTGGGAAATTTTTTATGGTAAAATGTTCTTAGAAACTATCTTTTGAGATGGAGGCTCTTTTTCTTTGATAGTAAAGATTTTTTTTGGGAACTTTTTTTTGGCAAAATAATCTTAGAAATTATCTTCTAGATGGAGGATATTTTTCTTTGATAATGAAGTTTTTTTTGGGAAATTGTTTATAGTAAATTGTTCTTTGAAAATATATTCTAAAGTGGAGACTTTTCTTTTGTTATGATTTTTTTGGGAAATATTTTAGGGTACAATTTTTCTTAAATATTCTCCACCAATTTATTCTAAGGTGATTTGTTTTTTTTTTAATTATTTTGAGCAATATTTTATGAACAAGTCTTCTAAGGTGAGTTTTTTTCTTTGATGATTAAGATTCTCTTCAAGAAAATTTATTCTAAGGTGAAGGTATACATTGAATAATCATGGCAACAAAAGAGGGTGAAAGAGGAATTTTGATCGCACTCGATATGGTGCCTTACATTTATGAAAAGCAAAGACTCAAATACCATGAAAAAAAGAAACAAAAGAGTACAAATAGCGAGGAAATCCCTAATGATGATGTAATTAGAGATTTGGATCATAATGTTGATGATATGAATGTTCAAAATCAAATTCAAGAAGAAATTGAACCAGGTATGTACAAATATTGTAAATTTGTTTAAAATCCTGTAATTTTTTTTTGTAAATGATTGTAATTTTGAAAATAATTTGCAAAATGCAGATACAGATTTACGTCCTAATGTTGATCAAGATGTTGAAGACATTTATGAATCCAAAATCGATGCGAACAATCAATCGAGTATATATATATATTTATCTTCCAATAGGAAAATATCTGTCACTCTAAATAAAGAGTGACCATAGACTGTTCCTGAGGAACTTTCATTACATCCGCAGGAAAAACCAGGGCTTAACCCCGATTATATCACAAAATACATCTTTACATCCATAGAGAACTGGACTTTTAGTATATCAAACAATACAAGGTCTAGATTAGAGCTAGACCCTTAATGTATCAACAGAAATTTATGTCTCATCTTTTCAGACCCATAGTCTTGCATCATATATACATCTCCATGATCATTAATTGAAAAAACCAAATTTCCATCCTAAGAATTGATTCCAATTCACTGTTATTTCCTCTGGCTTCAGGTTACATGGATAAAGTAGCAGAGCTAGCTTAGATAGACCATCTACTTCCATGTTCAACTCTCTCTATATATGAGAAATTCTGAAACCTATGAAGAATTCCAATAGCCTTCTGATTTTTTTCAGCAGTTGTTGTAAGTGAGGAGCATTGGTTTGAATCTTTTTGTTTACCCAGTCAACCACCATTTTGGAGTCCCCAAAAAATTGTAGCTATGTTATAATGTTGTTTATAGCCAGATTTAGGATCAAGTGCAAGGCTGATTGTTCTGCCTTGTTATTGGTGCAACATTCAGGAGCAAACTTTGCTTGCAACTTATGTTTTTCTTAGAAGTATAGCACTCATCCTAAGCTTGCCAGTGGAGGGTATCCTTAGCTTGCACTATTGAAGAAATCCCGTGGAACATATTTATTTATCTCTGGAGGAACAAGAACTCTTATTTTTGGCTCTATTTCTTTGGATTTATGCTCCCTGGTCCACTGTACCACAAGAGCTATTGTTACTTCAGGAGGAATCAATTTATTACTAAAAATAACTGTGTTTCTTTCCCACCAAATTCCATATGAGAAATGGGATAGGAAAGAATTGTATAAACATACCGATCTTTCAGTACTCCACCAAGCTTTGGCCTTGTGTTCAAGAGAGACCCCCGACATCCCTTGATACTTTAGTTCCTTACACACTGCCTTCCATACAGATTCTGCATAAGAATAGATATTAAACAAATGAGAACTAGTTTCCTCATCTGAGTGACAAAATGCACATCGACTTGGACCAATCCATCCTCTCTTCTGCAAGTTATCCCTGGTTAAGAGATTGTTGTTAAGAGTGAGCCAAAAAGTTATTTTGGCCTTTAGGGGGCCTTTGGACTTCCACAATTTCTTCTACCAATCCAACTTCTCTCCCTGATACTATTCCAAAGACCAAGTCTTGTAGCCTAGTTTAGCTGTGAAATGACCATTAATAGAATTTTTAGTCTAGATAAGCTTATCTTTTTCTTCCTCCTCTAGACGAATAAAAAAATACTTGAGCAGAGAAACAAAATCGTTCCATCCTTCCCTAAGTCCTTCCTCCAGACCTAGATCCTCTGAATTCTTCTAGATAGTTTCCTTATGCAGTGAAATAAAGCAAGCTTGGTTTAGTTTATAGATCCCTAAGCTTCTTAGTTTTGTAACTAGGGCTTCTGATAGTTTATAATTCTCCCTTTCTCCAGTCCACGGGTCTTCTCCAACTCGAACTTCTCTCCCATTTCCTACTGACCAGGCCAACCAATTCCCTACTTGAGGGAAGGATAGCACTAGATATTTCCATCCTATAGACCCATTTTTGAAAGATTTATCTTGTTTCCTAATCCAATCCTATATGGACCCATTGGGACAGTATTTGGAAATTAATACCTTCCCCCATAAGGAATCGAGATTCTTGATTAGGCACCACAACATTTTTGCAGCTAGATATTGACAGAATAGAAAGTGGTTCTTGATGCCCCACCCCCCTAAATCTTTAGGATTGACTAGCAATTGGAACTTAGCTAGAGGGATTCCTTTTGAGTGTTTATTGGCAGACAATAAGAAAGAGAATATTTTTTCCTTATTTTCTGTAAGATACCCTTCAGAATGTAAGCAATTGTATCCCACTAAATCATAATACTTTGAAGGAATTCCTTGAGGAGAACCAACCTCCCTCCCCTAGATAAGAACTTATAAGTCCAGTACCCAATACATCCTTCAATTTTTTTGTATAAACACATCCAGTATTTAAAGGAGTAAGCATTAGGTTTGAGTACAAACCCTAGGTATTTAAATCCTTCATCCATTGGTTTTATTGTGTAAGGGAATTTGATACTTAGCCTTTCCTTCACCTCTTCAGGGAAGCCATTTCCATAGAGAATGGAATTATCTACATTAGTATAAATTCCTGTAACCATCTTATACAAGTCCGATATCTATTCTCCTTCTTTAAGGTTTTCCTAGGTTCCTTCGCCCATCATGATTGCATCATCCACAAAAAAATGTGGGATAGTTCTTCTGTATTAGTCACCCTTACTCCTTTATAGGAGCCTTCCCTTTTAGCTTGATTGGATAATTCTGCTTAGGGCATCTGCTATCAATAGGAATAAAAAGGGGGAAAGTGGGAAGCCCTATCTATGTCCTCTTGTAGACCTGAAAAAGTTGGAGGGTGAAACATTAATCAATACTGCAAAGGAAGCTGACTGAGTACATCCTGTTATCCAATTGACTGTCTCTAAATCCATCCCAATTTGAATCATTACTAGGCTTAGAAAGGTCCAATTCACCGTGTCATAAGCTTTGGAGAGATCTAATTTTAAGGCAAAGGATTTCCTCTTGCACCTCTTTATGGTATTGATTGCTTCCTGTGAAAGGGACACCACATCATGGATTTGGCGATTGAACAGAAATCCAAACTATTCCTTTGCTATGATTTCACTTAAAATTGGCTTCAATCTCTGAGCTATAGTATTCAAAATTATCTTATAAACCACATTACAACATGAAATTGGCCTAAATTCTTCAAATGAGGAGGGGTTTTGCTTCTTAGGGATGAGAGCCAAGAAAATGGAGTTCAGGGCTCCCAAAACCTTCTGTCCCTTTGAGACTCTTGCACAACCTTTAACAAATATTCTTTAACAAGGTAAAAAAAACCTGAAAAAAATTCAATAGTAAAACCATTTGGTCTAGGGCTCTTAACTTTCTGGAAGGAGTATACCATTTCTTGTAGCTCGTCCTTTGTAAACTCCTCCTTCAAGTAATTGTTCATTTCTTTGTATATCAGTCTTGGAAATAGGCTAATGAGCTTAAGAATTTCCTGAATATTACAACCCTCTAGTTCCTTGAATATATTTTTGAAAAACCTCTCCCCAAAATCCATTTTTTCCTTGAAGGAACTGACCATTACCCCATTCATATCCTTTATTGTCAAAATCGTGTTCAAATTCCTTCTATGGCTGGTGAAATTGTGATTTTTTTTTTTGTTGTTGTCCCCTTCCTTGATCCATATAGATCTGCTCTGTAATATTAATTTCTCCTCCTCCCTAGCCAACATTTCTTCTCTTTTTCGTTCATTCTCCCTAACATCTTTCAATTCTTCCTCTGTGAAAATTCTAGAATTGTTTTGACTGTAAATCTTCTTTAAAAAAATTTCAAATTATTTGAGTTGTTTCTGCTAGTTGGCCGAGTAATCCCTAGACCAGGGTTTTGTCACCTTCTTTATTCTTTGCAGGTTTTTCGACATTTGTTTCATGAAGGTGACATTAGGAGTGGCCGCCAACGGGGTCCATGTATCTCCCACCAACTTTTAGTAATCTTCCTCCATCAACCATGTGGGGTTAAATTTGAACGGGGCAGCTGGATTAGACTCTGGGCTTTGAATTTGTAGGAGAACTGGAAGATGGTTAGACATACCTCCAATCTCTACCCATGTTTTAACTATCAAAGAACCTGAAAGAAAATTTTCTGAAAGCAAAAATCTATCTAACCTCTTGGATATGTCCTGATCCCCACATCTGCTATTCCTCCAAGTCGGAGTTAGCTTCAGCGGTTTAACGTCCACCAAATATTTGGATTCAAAGAGAACAACGAAGAACACACCAAGGAAATCCTGACAAGCTAGATGACCCCAGCTTTATTTTTCAAATAAAGTTAGATTCATGTCCCCTCCAAGTATCATGTTCTTTGGATCCAACATTCCCGAAGAGAAGAAGGTGTCCCAAAACCCTTTTCTTTCTTGATAAGGTCCATAGACATTATACAAAGTGTATGATTCCCTAGTGGATTTCTCCATGAGAACTATTTTAAGCACTGTGTTGTACTCTACCACTTCCACTTCCTCGAATTCCTGATTCCAGGCGGTTATCAAACCCCCAGAATGAAATTCTAAACTTATGTAACCGAAGCTCCATCCTTTGAGCCACGGATCCAAAAATTCCTTATATTTTTCACCCTCCATCATTGTTTCCTAGAGGAAAATGATCGAAGGTTTGAGATTAGAAACCATTCCTTTTTTATATTTTATTTTGGGGGAGCTCCCCAACCCCCTCATATTGAAGGATAGAGCCAGCATCAGGTGACCCTGACCTAGGCCTTCCCTGATCTAAGGGCCCTACCAATCGTTGCTTGCTTACAATTATTTACATCCACCTCACCTTGAAGTTTAGCTATCACAATTTGAAATTTCCTCCCTATGGTGACCTTAGGCATCTTGTTTGGTGCTAATCCTTCGGAGGACTCTTGGTCTCTTTTGATCGAAACTTTAGAATGCGTATTATATATTTTATGATTAATCCATGAAGGGGGTCCTTTGGAGACGTCACCTCCCCTCCCATTATCTGGGCTAATACAAGTGTCCTTAGTTCCCTTAACTGGTGTTACCACCTCGTTTCCCACATGTAGGACAAGTGTTTTGGGCTGCATCGGGTTTGAAGTAGTTTCCTTAACATGAGTTGTCACCTCACTTTAAGCATGCAAAACAATTTTCCTAGAAGGGGACTACTCATGGCTCAATGTGTTTGTAGTATTAAAAGATGGAGAATTTTCAGGAGGGGGTACTAGCTTACCAGGGAGCGCAGTTAACCCTTCTTCCGCCAAGGTATTTCTTTTCTCGCCACCTTTTGTCATCGCTTCACTCCTTTCTCTATTCTGTGCAGAAGGTCTTCATTCTGGGTTTGGACAATCCCGCGCAATTTGGACAACCTATCTGTAGGAGATGTATCAAAATGGAATTTTCCAAAAGTCCAACCTCTATCGCCATAGGCTCCCATGAAGTTCCAGATGAATTTTCTTGAAAAAACCATCACGTAAATCCAGTTCGATTAGAATTTTGGCACACCTTTCATCCACCTTCTACTCCCATTATTCATCTAGGGCTATGAATTTATTGATTTTATCTCCTATTTCCTCCAGTATCTCCTTTTTCCAAAACATCACGGGGAGTCCTGACAAAATGGACCATATGTTTTGCACATTCTGGGGTTCTCAATTGGCTTCAGAATCCACACTCCAATTCTTGAGAAGCAAACCTGAAGGCCCCCATTGCCAGTTGTTTTCTAACAATATTTGTCTCTCTGCCTCTATCTTGACATGAAACAGTATCCAGCCTCGTGAAAGAATGTGGAACACTGGTAACTGCCGCAGATGGGGACTCCATTTTTCCTCCATCCACCTCCGGAGAGAAGCTCCACCGAATGTTTTTCTGCAAAATCGTCCGACCAAAGCTAGCGAAAGATAGTCAGGTATTTCTATTAGCAAAATATCCTTCCCTACTGTTAAGGATGCTATGTATTTTTTATATTTGGTTCCTATACATCTTCTTCCTACTATGTTTCCAACTTTATTTTTTATTATTGTTGAATCCTCCTCCCTTCTTGAAAGACCAGACCTTAGTTTCTCAAGCATGGGAGTGGACAACACTTCATGTTGTGATTTCTCCACTTGTGAAGAGTGTGTAAAAATATGTCCTTCTGGTGTGGTAGAGTCATAATCTACTTCACCAATCACCATTTTGAGCGAAAGAATTTAGAACATAAAGCATAAAAATGTTAAAAACTTTATCTCCTTTCCTTCTTTCCTTCACTTCGCACTGTGCTTCGTACTTCTCCATAGCTGCAGAGCATTACCCCCCTAAGGATTCCCCACAATATATATTGGTTATTAGAAAAATTTAAACCTTGTAATTTTTTTATAATTATGAGTCATATTTTTTATGTTTCAAGTTAAGTGTATTTGAAATATGGTAAATTAAAATTAAAATTAAAGTTGAAATATATATAAGTGGTTTCATCATTGAGGACAACATGTTACATAATGTTGATAGAGAAAAATTCAGAAACACAAAGCCTTAACATATTGTATGATATCGTGCTGAAAAGATACATGAACAATTTTTGAAAAAAAAATCAGTGGCAACACCAACTCAAATTTTGAGGTGTTTGTTAGTCTCCAAGAAGTTGATGGAAGCTTAGTCATTATTGGGTATTCAAAAGGAGACAAAAGATGTGCACAAAGAAGTGAATTTGTCAATCAATACATTAGTACAACACAAGCCACGGTATGTTAGACCTATCACTATTCATGACACATGTTTTTTTCGCTATAATGTTGAATTTGAATTATATTATGACACATTCCTTTGGTTTGGTAAAACATTTAGGATGAATTCACCTCCTTCCAAAATTCGTGCTTTTATATCTGAAATTCTATGTGAATGAGATAGTCACAAGATATTTTACAACAAAAGATGTGTCGGTGAAAAGAAATGTGATCATTGTGGAAATCTAGCTTTATTCAACCATAGATATCCTATTGATATTAACGATTAGTCATTGTCAAATATAATATTTTATTGGAAGAGATATTAATATGTCACTTATTCCCACAATTCTACAAGTTCAACAAACGCTCTTTCAAAAAGGATAGATTTATAGGAAGATAAAATCAGTGTTATAGAGTATTTGAAGAAGTTTAAAAAATAAATTTATAAATACATCAAACATTCAAATAGATCACGATGGAAAGACATATAATTCAAACAATCACGTGACATTTTTTCAGTAGGGACTATTTTCTTTGTGGTTGATTTCACAGAGAATTACACATTTGAAGCACAAAAAGAAATACAAAGTGAATATTATCATTATGACCAAGTTTCTGTATTTTTCCATGTTCTATATTGACATGCTCAAAACATTGTTGATGATATAGAAAGGACGAACGAAAATCAACATGTGATCAAGGAATATCATTTCTATATCAGCGATGACCACACACATGATACACATTATGTACAACATTGTTTTGATATTATTTATGGTTCCTTGAAAACACGTGGAATTGTAATGAATGAACATTGGATATGGTCATATGGACGTGCAGGTCAATTTAAATCTTCACAATTATTCTTCTGTCTATGTTTCCTTCATAAAAAAACAAATATTAAACATCATTGGATTTTTTTAAAACTGGTCATGAAAAAGGAGAGCACGATGGTGCAGTGGCATGTGTAAAATGAGCACTTCAAAGGAATCAAATGAACCATTCCATTGATGGACTTGTTTGCACTAATAAATTTGTTCAATGGTGTCATGTAAATCTCAACCATGCGTGCAATCAACAATCAAAGGATGTGCACAGGTATGAACTTTGTTTTCAAAACAAATTTATTCAACTTTGAATGAATTTAACATGTACATCTAGTAACATTTTACTCACATGTACATAAATTGTTTATGTTGGACACGTTTTTTTGGCATATTGGAATCCAAGATGTATATAGATCAATCCCGTATGATGTTAGCACCATTCATGGAACTCGATATTTACACTCAATAAAAACAAAAACCTTCCAAAATGTGTTTTCATTTGATAGTAAGAAGCTAACATGCTTTTGTCCTATTTGCATGGAGGACAAAGAAAAAATAAACATTTGTGAAAACATCAATGACAATTATGTTAAACCTTGGAAACACAACAAAATTAATCAAAAAGGGAAAATGCCACTCACAATATTTGAGGATTTGGAATCAGAGGACATTGTAATATCAACTGATGGTGATCTAATTTCTGATCTTGTTAGAGAAGGTAACTTTATGTACACTTTAATAAATGCCATTTTTTATTTTAAAGTTTTTTTACTTGAATGTCAAGTATATATCTATATATATGTACACGTGTATTATATATATATATGAAAGTTGTTTGATTTAATGAAGACGAATTTGACAAATTCAATGCTCTTATTTATGTGCAAGAGTTGTATTTGTTGTGGTTGCTAATGGATAAGGTATTGTCACTAAGAGGGGGGGGTGTGAATCAGTGACATAAATTGAAACACATTTTTATTTTATTTTAGAAAATGTAAAAAAAAATGGACACAATGTTTAAATGTGGAACCCAATAAGGTAAACCGCCAACACATTTCTATTATCTGCAAAACTTTGTTTTTACAATATACAATAGTTATTTGCAAGAACCCACTTGATGGAGACCACAATCCCCAAGTTTCTTAGCCACTACTAAAGGATGCACCCACACCTTGGTTTCTATATGCACCTACAGATAAGGATACACAAATACCATGATTCTACAGCCACTAATGGAAGGAGGCTAAGGCCTCCTTACAGGCATGTAGCCTGCCCTTGCACCACCCTTCCACCATTGAATGTATTTTCATCATACTTCTAGATATTATTTAATAACTTTGTCTCTTGTTACTCTTATTTGGTCTCTGTCTTATGCTATGGATACATAGATCTGGATGACATAGACACTTTACTTACCATTTGATCTTCTGTTTATATATTCCTCAATCATCTCTTCAAATCAAGCTCACACCCTTTCAAATTTACATGCCCTATCAAGTCTCTGTTATGAACCTATAATTTAATTTTTTCTAAGTAATTAATTAATTAAATTATATCTCTGTCTACGAGCTTTCCTTTCTTGTAATATTTCCTGACTTTATTATCTCTGGCTGCTAGGCATGTTTCTTTCTCAAAATGTGGGCTCCTTTATCTTCATACCTACGAACTTCTCTCATGTCCTCTGTGGGATTCATAGTATTTAAATATGCGATCTTAGGCTCTCTCTGGTTCGAGGGAACCTCTAAAACCAAGCCTATGGCCTAAATTTCCTTCAGAAATGCGGGCTTGATCTTTCATGGCCAAAATTCAGGCCTACGGGATTTCCTCACACCCTATGCAGGATCCTTTAAACCCCTGCAGACATCCTTTTTTATTGCGGGAATATTTTTTCCTTTCTGCTTCTGCACTGGCCTTCTCGCAATTGGATTTCCAAACCAACCATTCTGCAACGGCCTTTTCCTTTTCTTCCTTATAGAAAGTGGAAGTAGAAAACTCAACGTTTCCAAAAAGAATCTTATGCTCTTCTTCTTTCTGTACTTTCCTTTTTGTACTTCCTTTTCTGCATTGTGGGATATGGAATCCAAAAACTCAACCTTTTATGACTTTTACTTATAGATTTTTGCGGTTCCACTTTCTGGACTTTCCTTTTTTCCTCAACTGTTCAACACTGTTGATCTCACTCATGGATATCTCCTGATCATCAATCTTTAGATTATGGGATGCGGTATGCAGTTTCTCAAATGATCAAATTTTGCTATCGCAAATCTTCATCTTATGCTTTTTGCACTAACCTTTCCGCACCGTCGATCTTCCACAGATGTCTTTCTGACTGACGATATCTGGGATGCAAAATGTAGAACTGTGACTTTTCCCACAGTCTTTTAGTGATTATCCACTTTCCATTTTTTTCCTTTCTCTTTCCATCAGAACCATTGACTTATTTTTCCGGGTTCAATTGTGACTGTCTATGTATGATCTAATGTGGTTTGCAGACCTTCACTTTTCTTTTTGTAGAAATCATTCTCCATCGTCGATCTTCTCAAAAGTTGGATCCCATATTTCTCTTGATTGATCTGGACTGTCCACGTTGTCAATCATTTCTTAATGAAATTTTTCTCATATTGGCCTGTGTTAACCTCCTGTTACTTCTCTCATTGAAATGACTTTACTGCTGTCGAATTAGGGTCCCCATCAAATTGACAGTGGACTTCAAATATCATAGGGAGGATTTCATCAAATATCATTCTCGTTGGAATGTGTTAACCTCCTGTTACTTCTCTCAGCGAAATTAATTTACTGTCGTCGGATCAGGGTCCCCACCAAATCAATGGTGGAATTCAAATATCATAGGCCATATTTCATCAAATATAGTGCCCATCAGGATTTTCTTTCTCTACGCTATTTCCCCCAGCAAAATGGATCACGGTTGTTGATTTAAAACATGATTTCATCTACACCGTTGAAATATGTGGCCCCTTACCTAATTCCACAAATATTCATTATGATTTTCTCTATGCTAGTTCACCTTGTGGACCTCATCCTGCACTCATATTGCTACCATATAAAAATCCTCTTTTAATATCCATCATTCTGCACTTTTTTTAATTCAGTTCGTCATCGATCTAGTCGATCTATTTGATCCAATGATCGGTGTAGTTCATCTTGAGCTCTCTGCATGATTCCTCAATTGCCATCAATGACAACCTATATTGCCATATTTCCAACAATATCCACCTTTGGATTTGATGAAAATATTATTTTCATTTCTCCCCCTTTGAAATCAAGGGAAAAGGAGTGAGTGTCTCCCCTTGAATTTGATCACTATATCCCCCTGATTTAATTCCAACTGGAACGTTCTTTTGAAGGATTAGATCGGAAGAGAGACTACTCCTAATCTTTATCTGAGATATTCAAATACATATATGCTTAAAGGTTTAGTGAAGATGTCTGGAATTTGTTCTTGAGTTGGGACATATTACAATTTGATGTTCTTCTTTCCAGTCTGATCCCTCAGATAGTGGTATTTTATTGGAATGTGTTTTTCTTTGGAGAGCTGGACATGATTATTGGAGAGACTTATAGAACTTGTATTATCATAGTAGATAACCGTAGGTTCTTCAAACACTACTTTGATGTCTTGTAGAGTTTGTTTCATCCATTCCACTTGTGCACAACATTCTGTTGCCAAAATATACTCAGATTCAGTAGTAGACATAGAAATTGAGGTTTGTTTCTTGCTTGTCCAAGCTACCAATGATTCTCCCAAGAATAATGCTCCTCCACTTGTACTTTTTCTATCATCTACACAACTTTCCTAATCTGCATCTGAATAGGATTTAAAAATGAATGAATTCTTGTTAGGATACCACAATCCAAGATCTATAGTTCCTTTTAAGTACCTAGAAATTATTTTCATAGCATGAACATGACTCTCTTTTGGTCCATCTTGAAATCGAGATATTATTCCAACAACTTGCTTGACATCAGGTCTGGAAGATGTTAGATATAACAAACTCCCAATCATTGATGTGTAGTGTTTTGGATCTGCAGTCTTGGGCTCATCTTCCTTGCTTAGTTTTCATCCTACTTCCATAGGTGTACAAAAAAGTTTGAAATATTCAAAATGGAATTTTTTAAGCATATCTTTCACATACTTGGATTGATGAATAAATATTCCCTTTTTGGACTAAACTATTTGAAATCCTAGAAAATAATTTAGTTCACCAAGCAAAGACATTTCAAATTCTTGCTGCATCTTACTAGCAAAATCCTTACTCCTTTTTTCATCATCAATCCCAAATATGATATCATCAACATATACTTCCACATTAATCATGCTATCACCAATAATTTTATAATAAATATTACTGTCTACTAATCCTATTTTGAAGCCTTGTACTTATAAGTAAGAATCTAGTCTTGCATACCATGCTCTGGGTGCTTGTTTTAGCCCATAGAGATCTTTCTTTAGTTTACAAACATAATTTCCTTTATCAGTTAATTGAAACCGTTATGGTTTCTCTATGTAGACTTCCTCTTCTAAGTTTCCATTGAGAAACACTGATTTGACATCCATCTGGTATACTTTCAATTTTCTGTAGTTCACAAAGTCTAATAACATTCTAATTGCCTCCAAGCTGGCCACAGGTGCAAACGTTTCTTCAAAATCTACTCCTTCAACTTGAACATACCCTTTACATACCAATCTGGCTTTGTTCCTGATTACTTGTCTATTTTCATTTACTTGTTTTTTGAACACCCATTTAGTTCCAATGACATTCTTGTTTTGTGGTTTTGGAACAAGTTCCTAAGTTTTATTCTTCTCTATTTGGTCTAATTCTTCGTTCATAGCTTTGAATCAAATTTCATCATTGCATGATTCTTTGATTGAGATGGTCTCAATACATGACAAAAGTGCTATTTCTGTTTGATACAACAATTGTCTTCTAGTTTTTACTCCTGTACTTTTATCTCCAATAATTAGGTCTTCAAGATGATTCTTTTGGTTTATTATCGAGGGTGTCTTTGTGTCTCTTCTTGGGGATTCTTCTATTATCTCTTCTTCTCGAGTATCTTCCTCTTCTTTTCTGGTATCTATTTCATCTTCTTGTGTATCATCCTTTTCATCTACATCTGCTTGTGTATCAACTAACTCATCATTATCTTGATCTTCCTCGTCAGGTATGGTCTCATGATGTTTGGATTTCTTTGTTTTTAAATCATCCACATTAACATATGCACTCTCAACAATATTATGTAATCTAATATTGTAGCATTTGTATGCCTTTTTGGTAGAAGCATATCCAAGAAAGATACCTTCATCAGATCTAACATAAACTTTTCTGAGATTCTCATCAAGCCTTTTGATGTAACACTTACTTCCAAAGACCTTGAAGTATTTTACCGAAGGAGTCCTCCCAAACCATAGCTCATAAGGAGTCTTATTAACATTAATCCTGAGCTGAACTCTATTTAATATGTGTACTATTGTATTTACATCTTCCCTCCAATACCCATCAGATAATTTTGCTTCATTACACATAGTCCTTGCAGATTCCTGAATTGTTCTATTTTTCCTCTCAGCAATCCCATTTTGCTGAGGTGTTATGGAAGCAGAGAATTGTCTCTTAATTCCATGGTTTTCATAGAATATATCCAACTCTTTATAGGTGAAATCACCACCATTTTATGATCTAAGACAATTGGTTTTTTCCTCTGTTTCATTTTCAAAAGGATTTTAAAGGCTTTGAACTTGTTAAATGCTTCTGAATTTTCCTTGAGAAAAGATATCCAATCCATTCTAGTAAAATCATCAATGAACATCATAAAGTAGGATTCTCCTTGTATACTCTTGGTCCTTGTAGGTCCACAGAACCAACTCTAAAGGTTTTTAGGTTGATTACTCTTTTGTTTTGAACCTAATTCTAGTTTTCTTCCCTAATTGACAATGTCTACGTATAGGATTTGAGGGCTTTGTGATCTTTGGTAAGTTTCTTACTTCCCAAAAATTGCTAGCTTTCACTAGATTATCAAAGTTAATGTGCCCCAACCTTCTATGCCATAGCCAACTTTCATCTACTAAATTCATATGACATTTTTCAAACTGTCTTGTATTTAGCATGTATACATTTTTGAGAGTTCTGGAAGAAACAGCAACCAATTTTCCTAAGTTATTCTTTCTTATATCACATTTTTGAGAATAAAAAATGCTAATGTTCCCTTGATCACAAGTTTGGCTGAAACTTAATATACTAGGATTCATATTTTCTACAAGCATCACATTTTTGGCTTTGTCTTTTCCCAAATTCATGGTACCTTTCCCAATAATATTACCAGAAGCATTGTCACCAAATGTAACTCTACCTTTTTTTTTAAAGTTTAAAATCTTGTCCTTATCTCTTGTCATATGTTTAGAGCACCCACTCTCAACTTACGAGAGATATCTTTTATCTTGTGTTCTCAAGGCAATAAGACATTCATCTTTTAATGTTCTTTCTTTCCAAATTTTCTTTTGCTCTCTAATATCCTTTGCTCTTTCTGATATTTCCATTAATCTTCAATTGATTGCTTTATGTCCATAGTTATGACAATTGAAGCTTTCTAAATCCCTTTCTTGTAGAGGTGCAAATGAGTTATAATTTTTGCTCTTAACTTGACCAACTGTTTGATTGTCCTTGAGGTTATAGTTTTTAACCTTCAAACTTTTCCTTTCATATACTCTACAATTCATAGCTTTGTGTCCAAAGTTGGAGCATGCAAAACATTAACCAAGGAAAATGTGAGGATACTTGTTTTGATAAACCTTCTTTGGAGTTGTCTTGAATTCCTTCTTGATGGGTGGAAATGATCTTCTAAAGTTCTGAGCATTCCTTGTCTTTTCTTCTTCATTCTTCTTTAATGCAATGAGAAGAGCAGTTGCATAAGATTTTGAGCTAACTTTATTTCCTTCTTGAGAATAACCTATTCCATTTTTGTTACTTGGATCTCTTTGTTTGGTTATAATATGATCTAAAATTTTAGAACTATTTTCATATCTATTTTGAATAAATTTTGCATCAAGATCCCTTTTTAAGTAATCTAATTATGCCTCCATTCTTTCATAGATTAGTTGTTTTTATTTAAGAGATTCCTCCAACCTTTCTTCTATCTTATTTTCATCTTGAATTTGGTGTTTCATATTTCTCATGATTTTCTTCATTTATTTTTCTTTTTGTTCATGCTCCTCCTGTTGTTCAACTACAAAATTTTTCAGCTCTCTATATTTGTTTTTGTATCTTCTTAACCCAACCAAAGCACTGAGTAGTTATTCTTCCATATTAACCTCTTCTTCATCTTCTGACTCTTCCTTATGCTCAAATTATTCTATCTCATTAAACTCTTCAATACCTAGAAAAAGGACTTCATCATGACTATCACTAAACTCAGATGAACTGTTGTCTTCTTCTTTTGAGTAGAATTTCCTTTTTACTTTGTAATTTTTCTTATAGTGGAATTTTCCCTTTTTCTTGTATTGTTTGTTTTTTTCATCTTCATCTTCAGAGTCTTCCTTGGGATAATAAGGACATTTGGCTTGAAAGTTCTCAATTCCGCCACAATTAAAACATTTGAAGGGCAGCTTTCCTTTGTACTTCCCTGATTCTTTCTGAAGTTTTTTGATAAAATTGGCTTCTTCTTCATTATGGGTAGTGTGAGGTTTTGCTTCTGACTTTTTTTTTCTTGATCACCTTGAAAGATGCTTCTCCTTTTGGGATATTATCAATACCTAGTCTTAATTCATAGTTTATGAGGATTCCATACAATTCATCAATGGTCAGATATTCTAGCTTATCTCGGCATTCAAGAGTGGATACTTTGGGATTATATGCCATAAGAATTGTTCTTAGTATATTTTCAACTAACTCATAGTCTGGTACTTCTACTCCCAAACCTTTGATTGCATTAACAATATTCTTAACTCTTTCGAAGTAATCTGAAATATTTTCTTCATCCTTCATTTTTAGAATTTCATAATGTACTTTGAGAGATTGAAGTTTTTCCATCTTTACTTTGGAGTCTCCTGCATATATGGTTTCCAATTTTTCCCAGAGATATTTTGCACTTTTACAGGTCAGTACTTTTGCAAGAACCTTCTTACTTATTCCAACTTGTAATGTATTTAAGGCCTTTGCATGTTCCCAAAATTTCTTCCAGTCTTATTCTTCTGTGGGAGTAACTTCTGGAACTTTATATCCTTCTTCAACTAATGCCCAAACTTCTAGACCAATGGACATTAGATAGTTTTTCATTCTAATATTCCATTAAAAATGGTATTCACCATCAAATATGGGGACTCTTATTGACATCTTCATATACTGATCCATAGTGTTTGTAATAGGATCTTCCTTCCAGTGGTTAAAATTATATGAAGGATACATCTTTGATACCAATTGATAGATCAGGTCTTGTCACTGAGAAGAGGGGGGGGGGGGTGAATCAGTTATAGAAATTTAAACACAATTTTCTTTTATTTTAGAAAATGTAAAAACAAATTAAGACACAATGTTTTAACGTGGAGCCCAATAAGGTAAACCATCAACACATTTATATTATCTACAAAACTTTGTTTTTACAATACAATAGTTATTTGCAAGCACCCACTTGATGGAGACCGCAATTCCCAAGTTTCTCCACCACTACTGAAGGATGCACCCACACCTTGGTTTTTTATTGTACCTACAGACAAGTTTACACCAATACCCTGATTCTCCAGCCACTGCTGGAAGGAGGCTAAAACTTCCTTGAAGGCATGTATCCTGCCCTTGCACCACCCTTCCACCCTTGAATGTATTTTTATCAGACTTCCAGATCTTCTTTAAGAACTTTGTCTCTTGTTACTCTTCTTTGGTCTCTGTCTTATGCTACGACTGCATATATATGGATGACAAAGACACTTTACTCACCATTTGATCTTGTGTTTATATATTCTTATATCATCTCTTCAAATCAAGTTCACGCCCTTTCAAATTTGCATTCCCTTTCAAGTCTTTGTTATGAACCTATAATTTAATTTGTTCTAATTAATTAAATTATATCTATGTCTAGAAGATTTTCTTTCTTCCATGCTTTCCTGGATTTATTATCTCTGGTTGTCGGGCATGTTTCTTTCTCAAAACATGGGATCCTTCATCTTTAGACCTACGAACTTCTCTCATGTCCTCTGCGGGATTCATAGTCTTTAAAGCTGCGACCTTAGGCTCTCTCTGGTTCAAGGGCACCTCTAAACCCAAGCCTATGGGCTTCATTTCCTTCGAAAATGTGGGCTTGATTTTTCATGGCCAAAATTGATGCCTACAGGGTTTCCTCACGCCCTCTGCAGGATCCTTTAAACCCATGCAGGAATCCTCCTTTACTGTAAGCATATTTCTTCCTTTCCGCTTTCGCATAGGCCTTCCCGCAGTTGGATTTCTGCACCAACCATTCTACAACGCCCTTCTCCTTTTCTGCCCTACGAAATGTGGAAGTTGGAAACTCAACATTTCAAAAAACAAGGTTATTCTCTTCCACTTTCTGTACTTCCTTTTCTGCACTGTGGGATGCAGAAGTAAAAAAATCAACTTTTCACGACTTCGACTTATAGCTTTCCGTGGTTTTGCTTTTCGAACTTTCCTTTCTACCTCAACCATTTCGTACGATTGATTTCATTCATGGATATCTCCTGACCATCGATATTTTGGATTGTGAGATGTGGAATGCAGGTTCTCAAAAGATAAAATGTTTCTATCGCAAGTCTTTGTCTTCCGATTTCCACACTAACCTTTCGCACCGTCGATCTTCCATAGATGTCTTTTTGACCGTCGATCTCCGAGATGCGGAATGCGGAACTGTGACTTTTCCCACAATATTTTAGCGATTATTCACTTTTAGCCATCCAATTTCCATCTAAACCGTTGATTTCTTTTACTGGGTTCAATCGTGACCTTCTATCTATGATCTAATGTGGTTTGTGGACCTTCACTTTCCTTTGTGTGGAAATAATTCTCCATCATCAATCTTCTCAAAAATAGGCTCCCGTATTTCTCTCGACTGATCTGGACCGTCCACGTTGTCAATCATTTCTTAATGAAATTTTGCTCATATTGGGCCGTGTTAACCTCTTGTTACTTCTCTCAATGAAATGACTTTACCATTGCCGGATCAAGGCCCCCATCAAATCAATTGTAAACCCTTCAAATATCATAGGGTACATTTCATCAAATATCACTCCCGTTGGCCCGTGTTAACCTCCTGTTACTTCTCTAAGTGAAATGAGTTTACCATAGTCGGATCAAGGTCCCCACCAAATAAATGGTGGACTTCAAATATCATAGGGAAAATTTCATCAAATATCGCACCCGTTAGAATTTTCTTTCTCCGTGCTATTTCACCCAGCAAAATGGCTCATAGCCGTTGATTTAAAACATGCTTTCATATGGACCATTGAAATATGTGGTCCCTTACCTAATTCCACTAATATTCATTCTTATTTTCTCTGTGCTAGTTCACCTTGCAGAAATCATCCCAAACTCATCCTTCTACCATATCAAAATCCTCCTTTAATCTATTTCATTTTGCACTTCCTTTACTTCACTCAGTCATTGATCTAGTTGATCTATTTGATCCAACTATCAATGTAATTCATCCCAAGCTCTCTGTGTGACTCCTATGACTTCAAAAACACGGGCTTCATTCTATGATGGCATGCAGGATTCCTCAATTTCCATCAACGCCAACCTATATTTCCATGTTTCCAATAGTTGCACCCAAAGACAACAATGAAAATGTCAGCTATTATTTGATGTGATGCACATAGAGAAAGATGAAATTATTGGAGGACTATGGTGACAAAGGTTGTATATATGAAAGAGGGTCAATTCTATTGAAAGGTTATTTTTTTCAAGAAACACATCGAGCTAAAAGTGACGTTCACTTTAAGGACTATCAACCTGATGTCATATGCTGACAATATAGTAATTTGGTATGTGTAGATCGCATAAAGTTGATAGAAGTTACATCAAATAAAAAATTCAAAGCTAGAAGATGGAATATGTCAAAAGTTGATCATGAAGGAATTAATTGAAGACGACATTCCTTTACGATATTATTTTTAATTTGAAACATGTTGAACATGATACATACTTTTGACATTGGTCATATTGATTGGTTTTATAATTGTGACACTCAAATAGAGTCATTATTGATAAGTTCGCTAGATTTTTTTGATGATTTTTTATGCACATTCCTTAAAAAAATTATTGTTCAAAATTATAATGTTATGCACTTGAGTACGAATTATTAAATTGTCAAATTAAGAGAGTTGTTTCACTTTCAAACTTATATGATATATTGTTCTTATATTGTTGAGCTTATGTACATCAAATTGATGAAAGTTATATGATATCAAGTTCTTACAATGTTGAGCTTATGTACATCAAATTGGTGAAACTTAAATGATATTGTTCTTATATTCTTGAGCTTATGTACATCAAATTGATGAAACTTATATTATATTGTTCTTATATTCTTGAGCTTATTTATATCAAATTGATGAAACTTATATGATATATTGTTCTTATATTGTTGAGCATATGTACATCAAATTGATTGATGAATTTTATTGAGTGGCCATAACTTTTTAACATTATTATATGTATCAAGTAAATAGCCATAATTGTTTCTTTTGTTCAATAAAAAATTGTAAAATAACAAATTAGATTATAAGAGTTTTAAAATACTTACATTTTTTCTTATTGTGTCTTTCATGGCTTTTCATTCTTTTTATTGTTATATACAATATTGTTTTATTTACAAAATTTAAACAAGTGGTCTTACCATAAAAAAACAACATTTAAATATAAGCACTCTATAAATTGCATTATATGCACTAATATTATTAACCAAATATAATCCTGATATCAATGATAAATCATAATATCAAAATGATAAATTATAATATCAAAATGATAAATCATAATATCAAAATGATAAATCAATGATGGCCACAGTGTCCTAGAACGATTTATATAGTCATACGCCTAGAGTTTATCTTATAAGGAAACAATTTTTCAATGTATTCATAAGAAATATTCATAACAAATAATTTGTTATCAATTTTTATTAGAAGGGTATATATGATACATTAAATTTTATCACTATATAAACCCGGATATTCAACAGAACCTTAACACAAAACAATAATTTGTCTTTATGTTCAAATTATTAGTTCATTCTAAACCAATATTCTCAAATTCTCAACATTCTAAACCAATATTCAAGAGAATATTAACATAAAACATGTAAATCCTCTTTTCATAATAATCTTTTTATGTAAAGTAATAAACAAAGATGGAAAGAATATTTAATTAGCTTAAAAATTATAACCAAAAGATAGGATTTTTGGCACATGATAAGTCAAACTAATTATTCTAGAAATAATAGTGTCCTAAATGATTTATATAGTCATACACCTAGAGTTTATCTTATAAGGAAATTAATCTTAAAACCCATATTCTATTATAAAATTTGTATAATGTGCATTTGATTGAATATTCTACATATACCATATATTATTCTACGTAGATGTTTGAAAACACTCCTAACTAATATATGAAATCAAATCTAGAGTTATACATAAATATAAAACATTAATTAAATCTATACATCATGACTAAAACTAATATTTTTAGGAAAATCATTTAAACAATGTGAAACATTAATTTAATCTATACATCATGACAAACAATGACAAAAAGTAACATCTTTAGGAAAATCATTTAAACACAAGTGCCACATATTGTATAAACATCAACTAATTCTAAAGACATTAATTTATGCATCACATGACCAAATTAAATCATTTAAACAAAATTAAATTATATTTGAACTTGGTCCAAAAACTATATGTATATGTATATGTGTGTGTGTGTGTATATATATATATATATATTTTCCGAAAGAAGAAAAGATGATTTTTATTAATCAAAAACTACATACAAATATAGTATGTAATCTGTTCCTTCTATATGCAGATTTACATCTGTTCTCACATCTTTTCTGATGTAGTTGCTCCTCCCTTCCAGGATCTGAAAAAAACCAAGACTAGTCTTGATAGACTAATATGTCTGTTGGCAGAAAATGCCCATGTAAGGCAGCTTCAGGATGAAACTGTTTTCCATCCTCTGAGCTGATTATAAATTGATAAAAAGAGTTTGAGTCTGACCTGTGTTTAAGGTCTGCTGCATGATGCTTGAGGACTGTCCCAAAAAATACTTCATATTAACGATTTAGTGTGGCAAAATAATAAAAGGCCTGTGTGGATATTTTGAGGCCTCTGAGTCCTTTATCTCAAAAAATTTCAAAGTGACCCCATTGCAAATTCAGACCCGCCTTTGAGATTTTGTCCGCATTCACATTTCACTCCTTGTAAACATGTTTGAATGAGATTGATTCAAAGAAAGAGAGAGATTTGGTTGTCTCTTCATATAAAGCATCTAGTGTAGAAATTTTGCATTTTTGAGTCTTGTTTAGCCAATCAATGACCACCATTGATTCACCAAATACTTGTAGCTTTCTGCAGTTTCTTTCAATTGCAAAACAAAGGAGAAATTTCAAGTCATAAGCTTTGCGTAGTTATTGGTTTTGGCTCCTAGCCCCAAGGATATTTGGAAGTGGTGGTTTTGGTTGAGATATAAGCATGCTCCTCCCCCACATGTTAGGTTTTGGAAGGATCCATCAAAAAATCCCAAAGGGTGTTTTTGTTCAATTGCTCAAGAACAATAATTCTTGGGAGGGAGAGTTCCTTGCTTGAGGAAAGTAAGAAATTATATCCAATCCCCTCCTTGCTACCTCTTCTCGAGAGCTGGATTTTTTGAGGAATATGACTCTGTTTCTAGCCAACCATAGACCCCAAATGTGGATAAGCGGGAGGGCTTTGAGATGAGTTTTTTGGGGGGGATGAGGACCAGTCCTTCCATGCCTCTTCCACTATGTTGCCTTTGTAGGTGAAATTTAAAGAAGTAAAAGACTTGGAGTGCTCCCAAACCTGTTTGGAAAAAGCATAGTGAAGGAAAATATGATTTGAGTTTTCCTCATCATCCTTGCATAGGATGCACCACCCAGGACTTGTTATTTGTCTTTTCTGAAGATGCTCCCATGTTGGGATTTTGTTTGCAAGGACACACAAAGTAAAGATTTTTTCCTTTAGAGGGCATTTGATCTTCCAAATCATTTTATGCCAACATTTTTTATTTTCTTGGAAGAGTAGAGAACATAGTTGTTGATATCCAATCTTTGGGGTGTATTTTCCAAGTTGTGCTTTCTCCCAAATCAACTTGTCTTCTCTGTTAGTAATCCAAATGTGAGAAGATTGAAAAGCTAGAGTGTACTGATCCAAAAGGTTTTCCCATTGGTCTGGAAGTTCCAGGTCTTGACTCTTCCTCCAGCCTTAATGCCAAATGTTGGTTGAGATAGGGTCTGCTATTTGATTTAAGTAGTAGCACCCCTTCTGATGAATTAGTTGAATTAATGGTTGAGGAAGGATGTGATTTTGAGCACTACCTGGCCAGGGGTCCGCCCCTATTCTAAATTTTGTGCCGTCCCCTACCTTCCAGACCATACATTCTGATATAAGTGAGAAAGATTTGCATAAGGATTTCCAGATGATGGATCCATTTGGAGGTTTCCTGGATGCCATATCCCTGATCCAATATAAAATTGGGGTTGGAGAGATGTATTTGTGGATAATGACTTATGTCCACAAAATCTGGGTTGAAATGAGTCTCCATCCTAAATTTGCAGCCAAAGCTTTTGCAAAGAAATAAGTGTTCTTTATGCTCCAGCCTCCCAATGCTTTTGGTCTTGCAATTTGATCCCATTTAACCCAGGGAAGAACCTTTTGGTATTTTTTCCCCGTGTTGGGGTACACAGGGTACTCCCAAAAGACCGAACACCTTGAGCAACCGCTTCACAAAAATAGATCACAGATCAACACACTGATGTTTGTCATGTGGTTAAAACCCTCGAGAGGGAAACATTCCACGGCCCCAACCAAATAGCTACATGGAGCAATTTATTATGCAAAATAAAGAAATTTACATGAGCTTCTCATAATCAATCAACTAGCCAAGGACCCTCTATGCTCTTTAAATAGAGATCATAGACCAATCGGGTGTTAAGCTATGAATCAATGGTAGGTATGATCTAAGAGAAGTTGAACCGTCGGATCACTCTATGTCTAGAACATATCATGACCATCAGATTAAAATATTTACAAATGCATACTAAAGAAACACACTTTTACCTAATGGATATATTACACAAGTTGATCTTAACTAACTCCTAAGTGTCTAAATATCCTAACATCCCCCCTTAAGAACAACTTGTGATAGGATTGAAGGATTTACAAAAGTGACACTATTAGGAGAAGGAAGGAGGAATTAGAGCTTATCCCCCCTTAAGGACACATTCCTGAACTCCTAACATAGACCGAAGTTTAGAAAACTTTGCTTCTGTAAGAGACTTGGTGAAGATGTCTGCAACTTGATCATCTGTAGGAAAATAGAGTACTTCAATAACAGTATCATGAACAAGATTTTTGATGAAGTGCATGTGTAGCTCAATGTCTTTGCTGCGCTGATTTAGAAATGGATCTTTGGCAAGCTTGATGGCTCTTTGATTGTCACACCAAAGTGGAGTAGGCTGCTGCTGCTCGAATCCAAACTCTAAAAGGATTTGTCGAAGCCATAAAGATTCCTGACTGGCATTAACTGCAGCTTGATATTCTGCTTCTGCTGAAGAATGAGCAAGTGCTTGTTGTTTCTTACAAGCCCACGTGATAGGTCCAGATCCCAGACTGAAAACATAACCTACAGTAGACTTCCGGTCATCAGGATCGCGGACCCAATTTGAATCAGTGAAACCAACCAACAAAGGTTTCCCCCCTGTACTGTAATGAATCCCAAACTGAATTGTACCTCAAATATATCGAAGTATTCTTTTTGCTGCTTTCTAGTGACTTTCATGAGGAGTTTGCATATAACGGGCAACACGACCAACGTCAAAGGAAAGGCCAAGATGGGAATGAGTCAAGTATAAAAGACTAACAACAAGCTGACGATACAAGGTGGCATCTACTTCAGGGGAAGTACAAGTGGCATAAGGTTTGAATCTAGACTGGAAGGGAGAAGGGGCTGGTTTACAATCTTCCATGTGGAAGCGACAAGAAGGTCACAAGCATACTTAGACTATGAAAGAAAGATTTCTTCTTTGGTTTGCAAGACTTGGAGACCAAGAAAATAATGCAAATGTCCTAAGTCTGACATTTCAAAATTTTGCTTAAGACTAGATTTCACATGGGTTATAAGTTTAGGGTCACTACCATTAAGGATAAGATCATCAACATAAAGAACAAGTATGGTGAGATGGTTTCCTACTTTCTTGGTATAAACATTGGGGTCATAATGGCATCTAGAAAAACCAGTGTCAAGCAGAAAGCTATCCATTTTGGCATACCAAGCTCTAGGAGGTTGCATAAGGCCATATAAGGATTTCTTAAGGAGACAAACAAGGCTAGAGTTATCCTGAACATATCCAAGAGGTTGTTCCATGTAAATTTCCTCATGTAAATCACCATGTAAGAAGGCAAACTTGACATCCATTTGATGGACTTCCCAGTTATGTAAGGCTGCAAGGGAAAGAACAAGGTGGATGGAGTTCATTTTTGCTACAAGGGTAAAGGTTTCATTGTAGTCAATCCCATCAACTTGGGAGAAACATTTGGCAACTAACCTTGCCTTAAGTCTTTCAACACTTCCATCTGATGCATACTTAGTTCTGTAGACCCATTTACATCTGACAAGTTTTCTTTCTTTTGGAAGAGGAACAAGATCCCAAGTATCATTCGCCATTAAGGAACAATATTCTTCATCCATAGATGCATCCCAATCTGGATTTCTTGAATCTTCTGCAAAAGTTTCTGGATCATGATTCTCAAAAACTTGAGACAAAATAAAGGAGGTTCGCTGAAACTGAGAATGTGTTCATTGTTGATCTCTAGGATGATCGGCAATATCACCAACTGCTTCACATGTTGAATGGACCCATCGAGGAAGTATTGGTGGTGGTGCAATTAGAGGAACATGAGCAGGCGGAGGTGGATTTTCATCTTCACTATCATCATTAGAAACTGGAGTTGGAAACCTATCAAAGAAGCTGGAAGAAGAAGAAGAAGAAGGCACAATCGTCGAATCAGGATCACAGGCCAAAGATGGCACATCCGCCAAGTTAGGCTCGCAGGCCAAGAGATTTTCATCAAATTTAACATCTCTTCTAATGATTATATCATGTGAATGGGGTTGAAGAAGTCTATAACCTTTTACATCTTCAGAATATCCAACAAATATCCACTTTTCACTTTTAGGCTGCAATGCTTTCCATTTTTCATCTGGAATGTGAGCCCATGCTTCACAACCAAACACACGAAAGTGACTTACATCTGGTTTAATTTTACTCCATGCTTCTTTTGGTGTTATATCTCGTAAAAATTTAGTGGGTGTGCGATTAAATATGTAATTTACACAATTTATGGCCTTAGCCCAATATTGAAGACTTAGTCCCTTAGATTGGATCATACAATTAGCCATTTCTTTTAAAGTGCAGTTCTTTCATTCAGCTACACCATTTTGTTGTGGTGTATATGGAACATTGTGATGTTGTTGGATTCCTTGTTCAGTGCAAAAAGTAGTGAACTTGTTGTTAACATATTCTCCTCCATTGTCATATCTTAACTTAATAATTTGATGACTAGATTGTTTTTCAACAAGGGCCTTGTAGGCCAAGAACATGTTAAATACTTCACTCTTAAGTTTTAGGAAGTAAACCCAAGTGCATCTGGAGTAGTCATCAATGAAAGTTAAGAAATATTTGAAACCAAAAAAGGAAGCAGATGGAAGAGGGCCACACAAGTCACTATGCACAAGCTCCAAGGGAACCGAGGCGTGCTAAGAGGCACGTTTGTCAAAACTGTCTCGATGATGTTTTCCGAGTACACAACCGAAACAAACACCATCCTTGCAAGATACCAACGGAAGACCAGTCACCATATTGTCTTTACATAGTTGTTGCAATGAGTGATAATTTAAGTGACCAAATCGCTCATGCCAAAGTTTGCTCAAGTTATCACTATGAGCAACAAAAACTGAAGGAAAAGGTGATGACCCAAAGTTGTTAAATTTGTACAACCTGGTAATATCATCAATAGTTCCAGTAGCAAGGAAATTTTGAGGATTTTTAAAATCCTTGATTACAACTTGGTGAGGTGTAAACATCATAGTTTTACCTTCACCTAAATGAGTAATTTGATAGACTAATAACGAATTGTAGGAAATTTTTGGAACACATAGTACATCACTGAAATGACCATTTTCTATTAGAACTGTTCCAGATCCTACAACACTTAGAGATCTATCATCACCAACAAATATTTGTTTGGTGTTACATTCATGCATAGTAGAAAAGATGGATTTATCCTTATCCATATGATAAGATGCTCCAGAATCAATAAGCCATTCAAGTGAAGTAAAAGAAGAAGATGTAGTATAAGAGTAACCAAAAGCACAAAGTGCATGTCCATGAGAGGTAGATTCTAAAGATGAATCTAGGCTGATGTTGTGCTTCTTCATTGCTGCTTCCAAGGCTGCCATCTTCTTAAAACACTTAGATTCATCATGATTATCTTTCCCACAAAAATTGCAATGACGCTCAGTATTCTTTCCTTTTTGCTTGGATCCTTTGCCATTTTTTAAAGAAGGAGCTGACTGAGAAGGTTTGGGACCCTTGTTGTGTTGCTTATTATTGCAAAAATTCTATTTCTTGGGAGGCTTGGAATTTTCTTTCTATTGGGACAATAAGGCTTTTCCAGATGTATCTGCATTGTTAATTATTCCAAGATGAATGAACTTATCTTGCTCTCTAATTAAAGAATCACAAAAGGATTCAAGGATAGGCTCTTGATAGCTAGCTGCAGTCAAGGATTCTTTCATGGAGTAGAATGTAGATATAAAAAAAGAATATGCAAGTCCAAGTTTTGAAAGAATATGATAAATACATTGTTTGTTTTCCTTCTTAATCTTGCATTCTACACATAATAGTCTAAGAGTTTTATACTTAGATAAATAGTCTTGAATGCATGAAAAATCATTTGGATTCAAGGAAAGAAACTCATTCTTAAGTTGATGACCCTAAATTTCATTGTGTTTACCAAACACAGATTCCAACTTTTCCCAAGCGATATTAGGTTCATCAATTCTAGATATGTGGAATCGCAAATCAGTAGAGATTGACATCCCAATCAATCCACGAGCTTCATCACATCTATTTGCCCATTTAAATTTATTATCATCATCAGCGGAGTCTGTTTCTTTCCCTGAGGTTATCCTGAAAAGTCCCCTACTTTCGGAGAACATCCTCCATACGAGATGTCCATGAGAAATAGTTAGAACTTGTAAGTATAATATCACAAGGGGCAGCCATACTGTAAAATAATGGCTGAAAGAATAGAAAATAACTGTTTGGATGCAAAGAGCTCGAAAAAATATGCGGTTTAAAAAAAACGAAACTTAAAACTAATTCTGGATGATGAAGTTATGCTTGATCAAAGAAAAATTTGAAGATGTCCCCAATAGTGATGTGGCAGATATTAACTTGACCAACTAAAAAAAGAAGCCCCCTCTTCCCAAGATCAACCTTTGACAATCACTTTTACAATAAAGTTGTTTTGAAGTGAATCACTTTTGTAGAATAAGTGATGTTCACTTTTACAATAATGTGACTTTTAAATAGTGCGGCAATAAATTAAAAGTCTTAAGTGACTCACTTTTATTTTATTTTATTTATGTGAGATGCACTTTTACAATAAAGTAACTTGAAAATAGAAATTGCATGCACTAAAATGTTGCTTAATAAGACTTGAACTCAAGACCTATTAAGTAATAAAGCAACTTTGGACCAAGTGAGCTAAGTTTAAAAGGTACGTAAAATAATGGAAAGAGGAAGGGGGCTTTGTTTTTTTTACTCTTTTCTCTTGTTCTCCGTGCTTGCTTTCTTTTTCTGCAAATCACAAAAAAAATGAAAAACAAAAACAAAAAACAACTTTTCCACACAATGGGGTTAGATATTGGTTAGCTTACCCGAAAAGTCTATGTTTTCAAGTTTTCTCGTTGTTTTTTATTTGCCGTGATCGCACAAGGTGCACGGAAAAGAGCATACATAGCCGAGAAGACAAGAAAAAAAAATGTTCCTTTACTGTTTCTGATTTTCCGTGATCGTGCAAGGTGCATGGCAAAGAGCATACGTAGTCAGGGAAGGAAATAGTCCGAGACTAAAACAAAAAATATTTAATAATAAACTGATAAAATATGAGAGATTTACAAAAAACAAATCCGTCACTGTAACATTATACCTTCAAATTTGTCGAAATGGGTGTTTTTGGAGCAAACGAAAACGATTTTCAGTGAAAAAAAACTATTTACCAATGTAAACGGTGCTTCGGATGCAATGGAACAACTCCCACAAGACACAAATGCACATAAAATCTAGAACCAGAAACCCTTTCAAAGTTTCAGCAACACCGATTCCATATCTTGGTCAAAACCGAAAGCGACTCTTCATAAAAGCTCTGATACCATGTTCGGGTACATAGGGTACTCCCAAAAGACCGAACACCTTGAGAAACCATGTCACACAAATATATCACAGATCAACACACTGATGTTTTTCATGTGGTTAAAATGCTTGAGAGGGAAATAGTCCATGGCCCCAGCCAAATAACTACTTGGAGCAATTTATTATGCAAAAGAAGGAAAGTTACATGAGCTTATCATAATCGATCAACTAGCCAAGGACCCTCTATGCTATTTAAATAGAGATCATAGACCAATCGGGTGTTAAGCCACGGATCAATGGTAGGTATGATCTAAGAGAAGTTGAACGATCGGATCACTCTATGTCTAGAACATATCGTGACCGTCAGATTAGAATATATACAAATGCATACTAATGCATACTAAAGAAACACACTTTTACCTAATGGATATATTACACAAGTTGATCTTAACTAACTCCTAAGTGTCTAAATATCCTAACACCCTGACCATAGAAAAGTTCAGCATATTCTTCTGGATTTGTTAAAGATTGATTTAGGAATCCATGCCAAGCCCATCCTGTAGACTAGGATTGCTTCCAATACTAATTTGATCAATATTAATCTGCTAGCTCTTGAGAGCCATCTATTGCACTAGTTGTTTATTCTGGATTCCATTTTGGCAAGTAACCAGTTCTAGTCCTCTTTTTTGTAGCAGTTTGTTTTAAGTCTGAATCCCATATATTTTATTTCGTCATCCAGAGTTAACTGTTGATAAGGGAATAAAACCTGAAAAGATCTCTGCATTTACTCCAAGCTTATTGCTGTAAAAGAGGATTTTTGTCAATTTATTTTCATTCCTGTAGCTTTGCAAAAAAGGGTTAGGATTTCTGAGAGCCTTTCTACCTCTCTTTTTGAGTCCTTGCAAAAAATGAGGATGTCGTCCACAAATAGTAAATGTGTTATGCTCGTGTTTGTGATAATTCTAAGTCCTTCAAACAACCCTCTTCTTTTTGCATCTAGAATAGCTCTACTTAACCCTTCCACAACTAGTAGGAAGAGCAGAGGGGATAGTGGAAAGCCTTGTCTTAGGCCCCTTTCAACATGTAAAAATGGGGAGGCTGCTCCATGTATGAGGACTACAAAGGAGGCAGTTGTGATGCATGCAAAAATCCATTTTATGAAGGGATAATTGAAGCTCAGATGGGTGAGAAGGATCCTGAGATAGATCCAACTTACACTGTCAAAGGCCTTTGAGAGATTGATTTTTAAGATTGCCACCTTTGCTTTTTTTGTTTTGGCGCTGTGAAGACCCTCCTGGGCAACCCCTATGGCTTCGTGGATTTTTGATCCTCCAAAAAACCAAACTGTTCCTTGGAAATAATTTTTGAAAGGACCTTTCAAAATCTCTGTGCAATAATCTTTGTGACCACCTTGTAGGTTATGTTGCACAGTGATATAGGCCTATAGTTCTCCAAAGGCCTGTAGTCCTCCAAAATTTCTGGTGTGTACTTTTTTGGAATTAGAGTTAGGAAAGTTGAATTCAATGGAAGGTGGAGGACACCATTTTTTCTTGTTTCCTCTACCAATAACTCTGGAGCAATGGAGTCATGTATAGCTAGGAATAATTCTATTGTCCACCTATTAGGCCCCAGAATTTTATCTTTTTGAAAGCCGAGTAGGGTTTCTTTTACCTCCTCCTCTGAGACTTCTTCCATTAGCTCCATGTTGTCTTCCTTAGTGATGCTTTCAGGGAAATACTGAGAAATTCAAATTACTTCAGCTATGGTTTTTTGTTGGTCTTCTTTGAATATATTTTCAAATTATTTCTTCCTTGTTTCAGCTAGGTATTCAAAGGTGTTTGTTGTCTCATTGTTTTCATTCTTTAGCTCCTAGATAGTATTTTGTTGCTTCCTACCTTTTGCAAATGCCTGGAAGTATTTTGTATTGTCATCTCCACATTCCATCCAAATTGCTCTGCTTTTTAATCTCAAGACCTCCTATCTTTCCATTAGAAGTTTGGTTCTTGAAGCTTCTAGTGAATAGAGTTTCTCTCCATCCTCATGGGTAAGGAAGTCCCCCCCTTCTTTGTTTTGGAGCTCCTTCAAATCCTTCTCAATTTGGATGATGTGTTGTTCATCCTGAAGATTCTTATTTGCTGCCCACTCCTTAAGAAGTTTTTTTATTCTGAGTAGGTTTTGGGTGAAATGAATGGCAGCCCTAGTGCCATTGTCTTCCTGATAGGGGATCCAATTTGAACGAATGATTTGCACTACCTCTTCATTCTTAAGCCTTGCAGAATAGAGATTGAATGGGCTTGCTGAATTTTTTGGTTGTTTCCGGATTTACAGGTAGATGGGTAGGTGATCTGAGTCTGCTCCTGAATCCATCGATTGCTTGAACATAAAATCTTCCTCCAGTAGATCTTCTGATATCAATAATTTGTCCAGTCTCTTTGCTATTCTCTCTTCTCCCATCTGTCTGTTTGACTAGGTTGGTTTTAGGGGATGTGAATCGACATATATTAGTTTGGAGTCCATTAGGAGGTTGTTGAAGTAGGGGGCTGAAGGGTCTGTTCGTGCTTTTGGCCCCCAGATTTCATGGGCTCCTAGTGTGAAGTTGAGACCCCCCCCCTATAATCAATTTTGTTTCTTTTATAAACCCAATTTTTTTGAAAGAGTCCCAGAAATATTATATGTTAGAGTAAGGACCGTAGACGTTAACAACAGTTAGGTTTGTGTTTGTCTCCGCCCAGTAGAGCTGGGTTCCTAGCCTAAAGGGGGAGCCCTAGGAGTTTATACATCGAATGCTTGATTTCTTCCAGCCAATTGCTAATGCTCCTGAGTGGTCGTTTTCACTTTGTTTTGTGAAAGAGTAGAGCGGTAGAAGTGAGGATAACAATAATTCTACTTCCATCTTTGGTTCCATGGTTTCTTGTAGAAGGATGAATTGTAGCGAAAGAACCTCCATCATCCTTTTTAAGGAAAGCTTTTTTTGGGTACTTGCCAGAACCCTACAATTTAGAGAGAGAAGTTTCATTTTGGCACCCTGTCTGGGGTTTGCACTGCTCTAAGCACCCCGAATAAGGTTGTTTGTCTTCCACTTTCCTGGTCTCTGAGAGCCTTGCTTTGGACCGTGGAGAGGTGTGAAGGTATTCCCCTTCCTTTGATTTTGGAGGTGATACTAGGGTTTACCCCGAGCCCTTTAATAGGGACTCTTGGGTTCAGAGAGATTGGAACATCTCTTGATCAAAGGTGGAAATGGATAGAAGAGGACTGGTTGGATGAGTCAGTTTTTGTGAGGGGAGGGGAGGCTGCTAGGTTTATGGTGGAGAAATATTTTTTGGGGGGAGTTGGGGAGCATCTTTGAGTGGGGATGGGACTGTTTGTCGGGGGAGCAAGCAAATTTTTGTCCTCATTTAAAGATAAAACATTCATATGCTTTCTAAGTGAAGAAGTATTCATACCCAGTAAGGAAAGTGAACTCAGACGAGGCACCGGTTGTTGGATAGATCCCTCATCTGCTACTACAACAATTTCCTCCATTTGATCCAAAGGTTGATCGACGGATTTCATCACATGATGTTCTTCAACCAGGACTGGATTCAAATCGATTCCCTTTGAGCTCGAGGCCCCTGCTTGTCTAACCCACTTATTTCTTCCAGAAGGTGATGGAACATAGTTTGGGCAATTCTTTTCCATGTGTCTTGTTTCATGACATTTGTGGCATCAAAACGGGAGCCCCTCGTAGTCCAACAACTGTTTCTTTATCTTAGTTTTCCAAATCAGATTAAAATGTTCCTGGAGACTTGTTTTGATGTTCAAAGAAACTAAGATCCTAGCTACCTTCTTGACTTTCGTCTATTGATAAGAGAGATCCACCTCTATGAAGGTCCCCAGTGCTTTTCCAATGTCACTGAGCAATGCCGGATTCCAAAATTCCTAGGGTAGACCTGGAAGGCGGACCCAGATTGGAATTGTGTCTAGTCTCTCAATATCTTCATTGAACAATGACGACCACCTCTTTAGCTGAAAAGGGGTTTTCCCATATGTCCAAACTTTCCTGAGGATGAGGTATACATCCCCTCTGCAGCTGAAGTGGAAGCCAAACCAACCCTTTGCTAGCAGTGTGATTTCCAGGCCTTCACCTTGAAACCCTGTCCAGTTGTTCCTAACCCATTCTTCCATTTTCCCCTGTGTAGGGTTTCGCCCTCTGATTTTCCAAACTAGGGACAAACCATCCATCTCTTGGCCTTATGCCATAGAAACACTAACTCCGTAGATTAGGTTAAACACTCCTCCGGAAGGATTTAGACAGTGGTTTTTCCATTTTTTGGAGTTGGGTAGGGTTTCCTCTGAACTTCTATCAGAGGGGGTACCTTCAATTTTCGAGATGGGGTTTCTAAGTGAGCTGCTCAGGAGGCCGTCTAGTGGTTCTGAGGCCTGTTCTTTTTCTCTTGCTGGATGTGCCACTAAGGATTTGCTCCCTCTGTTCAAGTCGTCGTCCGGTTATGGGTGATGTGGCTCTACTTAAGGAGAATCATTGAGGAATATTTCTGCATTAGAACCCTGAAGGGGTTTGCTTGTAGAGAAGAGCGAGTATGGTGCTCCTCCTAGTGCTGGATTTAGTGGCTGTGCTGCAAACTGCCCTAGCAAACCCTCCTCAGTAAATGGCGGTGAGTTTGGAACCCTAGCCTCAGTTCCACTTGGCAGGTTTTCTAGGTCGTTCTGGACTATTTTTGGTGACAGAATTTTGGTGATATCCAGAGATGAGAAGATGTTTAGCCCTTGCCACGGGTCATCTGTGTAGTCCACCATGTCTACTGGTAACCCTGCTCCTGGCTCCATGATGACGCGACCGTTTCCTTCCTGTTCCAAGGTTCTGAAGAAAACCACCTACTATTCCTTCCGCATTTGTATACCTAAAAACTATAAAAAACTATAAAAGTCTCTGTCCTCTGTGGAGCCCCCATGGGCTCCCACATTAACCTTGCCACATAATTTCGCTGCAAGTTTGCATCCACCGTAGACCCAACATAATTTTTATATGTGTGTGTGTATATATATACATGTTTAAAATATATAAGTTAAAATGATAAGTTTAAAGTTCTAATGTAATTTCATTAACAAGTTCACAAGTATAAAATCATATAACTATGTAATATCCATTGTATGGATATCATTATCCACATTCTCCTTGCGATTGACCTATAACACATGCACCATTTAATTTAGCTTCAATATATAAATGTTATACTGTAAATAAACTTTAATAAAAATACAAACGGAATTTAAAATAATAAATATGAATTAATATACCTCGGTGATCCCCACACCCAAAGAGGTCACCACATCCAAAGTTGTGAAAGGTTGTAGAGTCTTTTTACCGACCTACAATTTTAATTTCATTTCTTAAACTTTTCATACATACATAAAATAAAATTTAAGATGTCAATCATTAAACTTAAACATTTCAAACATGTAATTTACAACATAAAGTAAATTTAAACAAAATGTCAATTGTTCTTTAATCATTACTAAAATATTTGAAAGGTGCAATTTACCTTGATATCTTAGGAGAGATTGGGAATGTATCCCAAAATTGATGATGATAGGGTCCCAATACCCATGGTCTTAGAAGAAGGGATAAAAAATGTGAACATAACCAAAATTTCAATCTTAGAAAAAGGTGTCATGGCATTAATGATAACATATAAATTTATAGATATTTATGCAAATGTACCTCTTTCATTGGACCTAGGTTAACACTAGAGTCGATCATAAAATACTGTTCCACCAACATTTGGGTGAACTACAATTCAAATGAGTTCATTTTAAATATCCGTTTATATATATATATATATATATATATTTAGATAAAATAGAAAAAACATGATTTAACAATTATGAGGTAAAAATAAAATTTCTCACATACCTCCCTCCTCCCTTCTGCCTCGTGATGGAGTAACTCAAACCACCCATATAGACAATGTTTTGAATAGGCCTTGGCATCTTTAAGGCTCATTGAATCTACCTCAATATATGTTTTATAATAAAAATGTGCACACAAACAAGCACGTGCTCTATGCCGATTTGTGCCTGCATCAACCCCCACTAGAGCAGATTGTAAGTTGTCTCCTATAACGGTTCTTGCCTCTAGACCAATCTGAGAGGTCTCCTCCATATCTGGTTGTAAATTAACAAGTCTCTGTGGTTGAGGGACAAAATGAGATGTAGCCTTAGGTAACAATGGATCTTGAAAGGATCCTTCCCTTTCATATGTTCTACCTTTTCCAATCCTATAAAATTTGGACGGAGCATCTGTGTAATTTTGATTCATGTTTAAAAAAAACTCTACATAAAAAAATTGCAAAATAATGTGTCACTTCATCATTCCATGGAAATCTATGATAGGATTCCAAGAATCTATCATATATATTGTGTGCAATCTCAGGGTGCTTGAATTATTGCACCTTTAACATCTTCCCCTTTGGTCCATATTTAAAATTAAACATTGAAATGGAATCTTCTTTTGATACCCTATTCTCTACATCAACCCACTTGTAAAGACCCATCACTTGAGCCTTCTGCATTCGCATCAAGTGAATAAAATTTTTTATTGTTGGACCAATACTTCTATAGGAATTAATGAACTTGCCTAAAGATTCGAAAATTATTTGCAAACTTTGTTGGCTCTTAGTTGGGAGTTTCAAGTTAGCAAGATCATCCATCAATTACTTATGGTGGGATGTTCATTTTTCAAGGGTGACAAAAACAATATAATTTTCCCAAGGAAGAGCATCTGGTATATCTGATGGATAAATGTTTGTGGTATTACAACCATGCGCTTGTTCGAAAGTAACCCTTTGTCAACCTTGACCCTTTCGTCGAGTGTTTGCATGACCTTTCTCTTAGTCCCTTGTAGCATCCTCAACATCTACAACCCTTACATCATCACCCTCATTTTCTCCAAATGCATCATCAAATTCAAAGACACCCCTTACCTCATCACCCTCATCCTCTTTGAATGCATCATCGCAACCATCAATAGATGCACGATCCTCTACAAACACATGTGATCATGTATAATTTAGTATATAAAGACACAAGCATATATATACACACATGAAAATTTGTAATTTGTTTAAATAAATTATATATATACAACATATTACCAATAAAATGTGGTTGGTCTATTGGTCGTTCTCTAAAATGACAACCAAAAGAGGGCAAATGGTCACGAGATGAATTAAACAAACGATCACATACAAATGCTTTCCCACTCTCACGAGACAATATATTATGTCATATATCTACAAATAAAAGTGATAACAGTTAGTAAAATCAATGAACAAGATTTAAAAAAATATAAATATGCATGCATACTCAAAATTTTGCATGTGCATAAATTTTAAACATGTACCAATGTCTTGATATAATACACTAGAGTCTATAGATGTATCAGACCACCTTTGAGAGCAAACATTCGAAGGTGTTTGAATATACGTATGTGCTGTATTAGGTGTCCTTGTCTCAATATATGTCCTAATACATCTTTGACTTGAAGAATGAGTCAACACCTCATCTAAATCCATCTCTAGTATATCTCCTATAAACATCAAGATAAGCATCAATGAACTAATGCAGTTTAGCCAATGGAGACTGACGGTAATATTGATTTGTAGTTTATCCCAGGAAAGTTTTTGAGGACACAAAAGACCAATTCAATATATTTATTGTTTGCCCCTCTTTTTGATGTGAATTTGTGGTGTTCCCACATGTACCCCCCTTTATTTATCCCGAACAAGCCATTCCTCATTCGAAGGATATTATTTTTAAGGGTATAATATAGTGCCCAATTACACACCATATGATATGACACCACTCAATATCCTTCGTCTTTATCCAATCATGAATCCCTGTGATACCTCTCCCATCACCCCTATATAAATAATTGGATGAATAAGACTGAATAACTACATTCTATTCACAAAACTAAAATGAAATTTGCACTAGATAATTTTCATAAAACTCAAAATAAAATACAGACTATGATAATGCAAAGACATGCTATGAAAATGCAAAGACAATAAGATACAAGCTATGGTAATTCATGGATAGGATATTCTAATACAGAGATAAGCAAATACAGGCTATGCCCTGAATAACCCAGGTGTGCACATATTTGGGCCCCTACCTTTCTAGGGTATTTAGGTTGGATTTAGAGGGTATTTTCATATAGTAAATATAAGTTATTTTACATAATAATTTATACTATTTCTAAAAACAGTAAGGAAAAAAGTAAGGGTTATATTAGTCTATACGGTAATATTATATGCCTGTCAAATAAGAACAAGAATAACACCTTATTCAAGGTAGAGCATAAATCATTCTATGAATACTTGGAAGGCCGAGACCTTTAAAATCCCTGTGTGTACTTCAAGATCCCAAGACTGGGAAATCTCAATTCCTGAGTTCCTAAGTAATAGACATAAGTAATAGACACAGGCCTATACCCCTTGGAATATAATGGAACAACCATGAACCATAAGATGATATCCAATGTAACTGCATATATGCTAGGACTGGTAGTCACCCTAAAAGATCCATAATATCTCGAGTCAGTTACCTCCTTCCCATATATATATTTCCCCCATGTGTACCTGTATCTGAAAGGTACCTAAATCTAAAAGAAGTTTCGGTAGAATGTTGAGAAGTTTTGTTTGTCAAAATTAGAAAAAGTATTATTGCATCAGTATGGTGTAAGCATAATACTTGAGCTTTTTCTTGTCTATGATAATAATATTCCAAAGGGTTGCTTTTATGAGTTATTGTTTGGAAGTATGAAGGTTGAGTTGAATTGTAATCCACAGTCATAACAAATGCATATTTGGCTAAACAGGGAAATTATTGAACAATGTAGACAAATTATTCCCATCTCATTTATAGGGAACATGAGGCACAAAGGAAACTTGTAGACACCAATTCATACAATTATGAGATGGACGAGAAATAATTATAGAAAATGATCTCTTTGTTAAAGTACTAATAAGCTTCATGAATTTTTCATTCATTTAGCGAGTTGTTCCTTCCTTGTAACTTTACGCTAATTTAAGCAACATTCACCATAGCACGTAGCCACTAATTGTAGAATATAAATCATATGGGAAAAGTGTATTATTGAATCAGTATGATGTAAGCAAAAGAAGAGTTTTTTCTTGTCTATGATAATAATATGCCAAATGGTAGCTTTAAATTTATTGTTTTACAAGTTATTGTTTGGAAGTATGAAGGTTGATTTGGGTGCGCAAAGGTATATAATTTTCAAAGGGGTTTCTTTAGCTAACAAAATTGGGACCATGTTTTTCGTAAGGGAATACTATTTATAATGTTTATTTAAAAGATCAATTGAATAGAGCTATGGATTAAGCTTATTTGTTGATATCTGTTATAGATAGATAAATGTGTAAAGTAACTCACTAGTTGTAGTAATCAAGCTCATGTATTCAATCTAACTTAATTGGTACTTGCAACTAAGCCAAAAGGGTATGTTTATGTCACTAATTACATAATTACTGTATTGATCACATTAAGTGTCACAAAGAATAATAAGCACAACATATCTAATCACACCAATGTTATGCTAAGTTATTAATATGAGTCTATCAGTTTAAATATGATAGGAATAAGGATCTTAATTGATTAGGGAATAAAAAAAAACAATCAATAGTGCTAAGTAAGTCGAGATTCCATGTTACTGCTAACCTAGTTGTTACGGAAAGAAACTTGCTATGGCTTGGGGTAGAACACAACAGACTAAATGACACCAGAAATCAATCCATTCCAATATGCAAGAGAAATAAATACATATAACACTAAGGTATATGAAGCATACCTTATTCTGGATGGTTGATGTAGATCCTTGTTGAGCTTTTCCAACACACTTGCATTTATAATTCACTCTCAACAATAGAAAACAAGACAAGCATGCTATATATCAAAGTGTTAGGCCTACTCTAGCATATATAAATCATCATGTATAATAAAATAACTACATCCATGGAAAAAATATTCGTAGTTATGTACATGTATTGGATGAGAAATGGATACTTCTATTAATAAAACAATGACAAACTCTGTCGGCACCTCGTCGAAATGGAAAAACCAAGTTGTCCACTTGGGCCTCCACCAATTCAATCATCCATCATAATGGAAAGCTTACAAAGAAAAGGAAATCTTGGGAAGAGCAGCAATATGTGCTCCAAAGGGACAAAGGGATATAGAATCAAGCATAAACAAGTGAGGCAACAATGAACTATAGTTTCCTTTCTCTCCAAAATTCTCCTTTTTCAATGCATCCAAGAGGCTCAATATATAGCCCTCCAAATGGGAAATGGAGGGTCGAGTTCGAGCATTCTCAAGGCATATAAAATGCCAAGTGGTGCAAGCCCATCCCTAAAACCTTCCTTACCCAAGGATACTCTTAGTATGTTGAAATCACTCACATACTCTGCTGGCTTAAAAGACACACTTAAGCATTTTAGAACCAGTACTAAGCTCTATTACTATCTCTTATTTCTTAGCCAATATTGGCTCCTCCCTATATCTGTCAGCATCTAAAAAGATTAAGCCAACTTAAGAAAAAGAGTTACGCATTCAACCACCACCCTATGATTTCTAGGGATTATCACAATTGGTTGAGAGAGGGTTATCTAACACATTGTGTAACTCAACATGACCATTATCTCACAACTGCGAGCTTATCGCGATAGCCATAGTGTACTTTTAAACCAGACCATGGCAGAGTGTGATGACTATCAAAACTAGACATGTTACATCCCATCACACTTTCAATCTTCATTAACCACCTTCCTTCTCTAAATGCGATATCTACTCTCCTCCATTGATCATACCAAGGTGTGATATCCTCCGTTCAACCTCATTAAACTTTATCCCTTATGTAACTCAATCTCTATCACCGATATTCCTTCCAAGACACTCAACAACCATCCATTCTTGGTCTTGTTTTCTCTGCCCAAACCCACACAATTCGATCCCCAACTTCATTTATCTGACATGATCTCAACCATAAAAACTTGTCGACTTCTGCAATACGACTGCAACTTATTAAAACACATAGTCAATCAAGAATTGGACATTACGATTAGGTTAAACAATCAAAGGGTCATTCAATATCATCCTTTTGACCTACAATGATCACTACACACCTATCAAGCCTCTAATTTCTTATTTGCGTCGAAAATATCAACCATTCTTAGGGAAATTCCATTGATTCCCAACATCATTACACATAAATTATCTCCATCATCATTCACAGTCATATATTGTGTATCTGATCATACATGCTCTCTCTAAGCTTTAATAAACTTCTGCAAATGCTCAGTCCACTACAGGGCTTCCTCAACACTAACTCCCTCAACATTAACTCGAACTGTGACCCTCAATAGGGATTTACACCATTTCCTTCTTCGACCTGCAAAAAATTATTTCCTTATTGACACAACAATGCAAGATTACTCTGTAATCCCATATATTCAAACTCACTCATAACTCAACAATAATAAAATGCACAATTACTCTGTTCACAGAGTGTTTACTTAAGTCATAAACAAACGTCTACAAAGACTAGAACCTCTCTGGTTCTACCCAATCCTAAACTCATAATAACTGGAATTTTACATACAAAAATTCTACCCAGCTATGTCTCATTGACTAGAATTTCTTTCATGAAGTTTTGTCCAGTACTACTGCTCAATTTATTATCAGGTCTGCACGTATAGACTTAGTTTATCAACTAACTAATCATTCATCAAACTTGCTCAATTACATCACACACACAAAATGCAAAATAATAAGGTACACAACATTTGATGAATCTACTTCTCATTAAAAGAGTAAACTGCACATATAATTCAAAACCTTGATTCTACTCTGTCTATGGCCTGAATCATCTCTCAATGTCCATCTTCTCTGAAATATCTCTCTCTGATTTTTTCCTCCTACCAGTACTTGAGGCTTACAATTAGATTCCCTTCAATTAAAACTAACCCTCATTCACTAACTTCTGACCCCTACTAATCAGCAATCTGTTCCTAAATTAATGAAACAAATTCTATTCTTAGGAAACTGAACTTATCCATATATATGACTCATCCACTAATGACTATAAACAAGCAACTAACCTCTCTCGAGTCATCTCATTTCTTCAGGGATATGTTTACATAGTCATTATTGACTGACACCTATCCAATTGGAATATTCTATCCCAAAGATTACTTGTTAACTAGACACTTTTTAGTATTTACAAGAGATTTACAACATATTTTACAATGGACCCTCCTTGGGTTGATGTCTAGACCTTTAGGTGTGACTAGACACTTTGAACTTGGTCTTGAGGGTTGATGTTCCTGCATCAGACTTCCAAAGTATAAAGAAGACATGATCACCTGATCATGCACCTTCAATCTTCATCTTTCCTAGATCCCAAATTCTAGTTTGTTGCTTTCCATAAGCTATATTGTCTTCATTCCCATTTAACTATAACCTTCCAGGATTCCACACCTTATCCTAAAGTTCTCCACTCTCTTTACCCTCATTATTCTTCATTCTCCAAACAACATCACAATGGATTACTTGCTTGACTCTGTTTTAGTTCTTCTTAGGAATTTGCATTAGTTCCCATCATTCATCTAATACCTCTTGCAACTTAGTTTTCCTTTGCAAACAAATTTTTGTCTTATTACTCTGCCACTGCCCTTTGCACATTCATCTTTAAACTGTTGATTACCTTTTCCATATTTCCTTGCTTCAAATTCTGCTACATATACTGCTGTAGATATTGTTGTAAACATTTTTCGAGATATTACTGCCACCCAAACTTCCTGAATATCCTTAAATATATCTCCCTCTGCAATATCCCTCTTCTGCTCGTTATCTTCCAATTTACTTTCAAAAAATAAATTGTATTCCAATAATCTGACTGTAGTAATGTATTTATCCACAGTTCTTTGTATACTAGCAATCATATCATAGATATGTATACTAGCATATATTCTTGTCTCAGACAAAACTTGAGACATTTCCTTCTCATTGACTGCAACCTCCTTCTGCAAAATTTTCAGCCAATCACTTACCACTTGATTCCTTTCACGCATTTCATCTCTATGTTTCCTTTCAATTTCAACATAACTCTCTTCTTCTTCCTTCTTGACAACATTCCATAGTTGTCCTTCAACTCCTTGACTGATTCTAACAATTAATTCAACTTCCTTCAATTCCAGGGCTGCTTCTTCTTTAGCTTGAGACGCATCTGCCTCACCTTAATCTTCATTATTTTCTTCTTCTTTGTCACTAAGAAAATCTCTTTGTGACACTACTTATTCAGTCTTCATCAGAATAAAATTATGATCCTCCATCGCTGTGACAACTCTAGATGTTTGTACAACAATCTTCTTTTGGCCACTTAAGAAAACCATCTTCTCCTTGTCCTCATCAATAACAAGTTCCTCATTATAAGACATAACTGTCTCATCTCTAATGAAGACACAACTTCCACCTTGAACTATTTATTCTTCAAATAATGAATCTATGAACTCCTTCTGTTGTAATAATTCAACTTTGTCTTCTTCTAAAAGACATTCTTCATCATACTTTTCTTTGCAATCTTCAACCTCATTCAAGACAGTCCCAAAAGATAGGTTGTCTTCTGCAAAACCTGTAATCACTCACATCTTGTCAGTTTTAAAACCATAAGACCCAATGGTATTATTTGATGATTTAGTCATCGAGTCCTCTCACTGTTCCAAGTTTTCTATAGGACTTGGAAAATCTTCAATGCCTTTCTTCTAAGCTTCCTCAAGAATAACATTTGAATGCCTGATGTCTTCCTTTGCCTCTTCCTGCTTTTGGTCATCATCATAATCCAAGCCTACTCTGCTTTCAGCTTTTGCTGGATGCTGAAAAGAAACACCTTGTCTCAACTGTGCATGTGCATTTATATGAGACTTAACTGTCTCTTCTTCCTTTAAAACATAATTAATATTATGTATGTCTCATTAGAGAAAATTTCAATTTAAAATGGGCCTTCCAAAAATAATACAAATTCCATGTCATCATGTATTAGCCAATCAAAATTCTTTAAAATTAAAAAAGGGAGCACCTCTTAAACAAATTTTTAATATAAATTTAGGGACAGGTATCATAAAAAAACTACTTTTTTTGTTCGTATTTTCGACATACCTCCCTTTGTTTTTACTCAAATTTCTATCATGAGAGCTCGTTGGATGCAGAATTAAATTCCGCATCCAATGAGTACCCACTCGGCATACATTTGTTTAGGTATTTCTTGTTTTTGGGGTAGCGGGGCCCGTAAAAAGTATGTCAAGTGGGTACTCGTTGGATGCGAAATTTAATTCCGCATCCAACGATCTCTCCCGATCGAATTTTTAGTAAACATACAGGGAGGTATGTCGAAAATACGAACAAAAAAGTAGTTTTTTCTTTTCTTCCTCCAAAATTAATAAATATTATTTTATTAATTTTCCTTAGGAGGCCCATTTTGAGTTAAAATTTCCTCTAATTTCTTCAATCCTTATAACAATATTAGAAAATTTTCCTTCTTCATTCATTTACCTACAAACATACACAAGATATCAGTTTTAAAGCATTGAGACCTCTTGGCCTCACTTGAAGTTTCATCCTTCAAGTCTTCTCCCAGATACTCACTTGCCTTGAGTACCTCATCTTCCCACTGAGCATTAATCGGTTGCTCTTTCCTCTTCTGTAGCTTATGCCACCTCATATTTCTTATCATAAGCAAACCACATATTTGGTCTTCCTTTTCCTTCCGTAACAAATCCATCATGACTTCCATATGGACTTCCATCTCAGCCTTCTCCCTTTCATATTCTTCATTAGTCATCTTTATCCATATGCCATTGGTTTTGGCATCTGATGTCTTCACTTTGTGGCTGCCTCCTGAACCTTTGTGTTAGCACTCAAAATTTTACCAAGGTTGTAGGAGGTAAATCCCAAGGTAACACCATAACCACTTTAAGAAAGGAAGTTGGCTTCCTCCTTTCTAGAGAGGGATCTCTCACATATTTTAACAGGGCCATATATAAAAGTAAAACAAAATTCAGATTGAGCTTGTGGTTGAAACAAGGAAAACATATATTGGGCTATGGAGTCACAAATATTCATGAATCACAAAACGTTTTCATGGCAAGAGTCGGAAAAGCCAAGATAATACTTCCGTCATGGTCAAAATGTTGTTGGTTTGGTGATAAAGAAGAAAGAATGATAGTCCATTAACATAGAGCACTGAAAAGATGAATTTTGCATTAACTTTGGTTGAAAGGATTTGTGGATATTTGTAACAATAGCTAGAGAATAAACATGCATGAATTCTGAGCTCATACACACTCATTCCATATAGGAAGAACACTTAATGGCAAGTTTAACAGGAATACATGCACATAAGAAGGGAAATTATAGATTGTAACTACGAAATACACATGAATCTTTGCAGCAACAAGACAACATTCAACTTTGTCATTTTTATTAAGGGAAGATCTCAAAATACATAACCCAAAACCTCATAGGTTCCAATCCCATCTTCCTTTATTGAGGAATATTTATTGTATCATAGGATCCTGAGACCAACCTCGAAATAGAGCCAAAATTATTTACAGTCATGGGAATTAAAATCTTAACAAATGCTTTTCTAGAAGATTCGCCATGATCACAAAAACAAAACGGTAAAGCACGCTAGAATGCGCATGATGGATCGATATGGAGAGTTGGACACTTGGGACTCAAGATCACTTGCTAAAAATGACTTGTTCAAAGCACCTCCAATGGCCTACAATAGATTCAATATTCCTTTTTATATTCACACAACGAAATCAATTTTGGACCATTGATCTTCATCATCCTTAGATCTCAGCCCTTTAAAAATACCCTATCGCACTCCAAAAAGTGACTTTTGTACTGCCAATGTCTAAGCACGATATCTGATAGGGAGATGACATGTCATTTAAGCACGTTTATCATTGCATAGGTTCTCCCTAAATTTGAGTGTACAAGTTTCCCCAACGATATGCATATTCACCATAGATCTATTCCCCTCAATATCTGAACCGTTGGAATTTGCGAGTCCTACAGGATTTATCTGGTTGGAAAGTGGATTTATCCACACTTGTTGCACTAGGGGAATGGGTATTGGCAGTGGATATTGATCAGGCTCTGATCAGGGTCGTTGAATGTTGCGGGGCCTACCGAGTCTGCATATTGGGAAGCCTATTTAACTCGTGCACATGTACCTCTTTTCCGCATCGTCGATCTCGGACATAGAACTTCCCCAACTGTTGATCTGAGGTAAATATGTGGGATGTAGAAAGAAAAAGGCATGATTTTTCCTTTTCATAACCAAAACTTTATATTCCCTCTTTCTTCCCTTCTGATTCTTTCTGAGTCTTTGATCTTGAGCAGAAGCGTTCCAAGCCGTCGGATCTCACGGATTGTGGAAGGAATAAATTGAACCCTTTATGGATGGAAATATTATGTTTTTTCTTTCCACCCTTTGCGCCTTTCAGCACCATTGATGTGTGCCAGATCTCTATGAATTGTAGATCTTTTGGATCTCAAAAAATGAGACTTCAACTTTTCCGAACCAAATTCTTAAGTTTCCCGCTTTCCGATATCCACCTCTCTACTCTCTTCCGGATCGTTGATCTTTGGTGGGAGCTCTCTGGACCGTCAGATCTTGGATTACGGGGGGAAAAATTTGGGTTTTTATCTCTTTTATACCCCAAACTTGATTTTTTCTCCTTTCCTCTCCTGATTTTTTCCTTGGTGGAAATGATTTTTGGCCTTTGATCTTCTACGTTGCGCACCCCAACTGCCTGTTTCCTGTCATCATTTAACTAAGGGAATATTTCTTCATTTTCATGTGTTTTCAAGGTAAAAAATCAAAATTTCTTAAGTATTTGGCATTTAGAATCTAGAAATATCCCTTCAAACACTTCCAGAACTTCATCAACATTCTTTAAGTTCATATGATATGAAAATTTACAAACCTTATTCCTCCTTTTATTGACCAAATCCCTTAACAATTACTTATCCCAAAAATGGTGCTAACACTCTGCTATGACTCTTAATAATCATCTTTTTGGAGTTTCTTTCACTCTCTATGAGCTACACTAGCCTCTGCAGTAATAGTTCTCCCTGCTACAACTTACCTCACCAAACCTCCTCTATGCTTGGTCTTTTGGAAAGAATTGGTCCTCTTTCTAGAACCTCTATAGAAATCCTCCTTGCCCCTTCTAGGATCACACCCACAACTCATCTACACTTGAGAACACAACTGTTCTCTTGTATTTCAAACTCTACTGAAATACTAGGTTCTGGCCACACTTCTTCCTCCTATAAACCCCCACTGGCTTCCTTCATCACTATCCTTAAATATTGTGATATTCTTGCTAAGGTTTTTTCAATCCCGCTTCTACCTGTTGCATGCAATCACTACTCCCAAAGTAGTTATCTCTATCGGTAAAATTATTGCTCAGGCTACCAACCTCTTTTTCTCTTTCATGCAAAGTTCCTCTTCTTTACAGATTGCTAGTGTGTTTGGTTTCCCTCACAAAAGCACTTTCTTGATTTTTGTTTCTTTCCTTCACCAAAGTAAACTTACTCCCTTCCCTCTTTGATACCAAAATTGGTGCAGGCCCATCCCTAAATCCTTCCTTACCCGAGGATACTCTTAGTATGTTGAAATCACTCACATACTCTACTAGCTTAAAAGACACAATTAATCCTTTTAGAACCACTAGTAAGATCTATTTCTATGTCTTGTTCCTTAGTCAATCTTTACTTCTCCCTATATCTATCAGAATCTAACAAAGTTAATCCAACTTAAAAAAAACACTTGCGCGATGAACCACCACCCTATGCTTTCTAGGGCTTACCGCATTCGGTTGAGAGAGGGTTATCTAACACATTGTATAATTCCACATAACCATTAGCTCACAACTGGGATATTATTGCAATATCCATAGTGTACTTTTAACCCAGACCATGGCTGAGTGTGATGACTATCAAAACTGGACACGTTGAATCCCATCACACTTCCAAGCTTCATTAACCACCTTCCCTCTTTGACTGTGATATCTAATCTCCTCCATTGATCAGACCATGGTGTTCTCTCCTCTATTCAACCTAATTAACTTTATCCCTTCTGTATCTAAATCTCTACCGTCGATCTTCCTTCCAAGACACTCAACAGTTGTCCATTCTTGGTCTTGTTTTCTATGCACAGACCCACACAATTCGATTTCCAGCTTCATTTCTCTGACATGATCTCAACCATCAAAACTCGTCAAATTATGCAATATGACTAAAACTTATTAAAACAAAAAATCACTCAAGAATTCAACATTATGATTAGGTTAAGAAATCAAAGGGTCATGCAATATATCCTTTCGACCTACAATGATCACTACACACCTAACAAGCCTCTACTTTCTTCTCTACGTCGAAAATCTCAACCATTCTTAGGGTAATTCCATCGATTTTCAGCATCATTACACCAAAATTCTCTCCATCATCATTCACAGACATACACTGTGTATATAATCATATAGTATCTCTCTAAGATTTAATAAACTTATGTAAATGGTCTATCCACTACAGGGTTTCCTCGACACTAACTCTCTCAACACTAACTCGAATTGTGACCCTCAATAGGGATTTACACCATTTCCTTCTTTTACTTGCACACAATTCTTTCCTCATTGACACAACAACGCAAGATTACTCTGTAATCCCATATATTCAAACTCACTCATAACTCAACAACAATAAAATGTATAATTACTCTGTTCACACATCGTTTACTTAAGTCATAAATAGACTTCTACAAAGATTGGAGCCTATATGGTTCTACCCAATCTTAAACTCATAATAACTAGAATTTCACATACATAAATTCTACCCAGCTATGTCTCATTGACTAGAACCTCTTTCATAAAGTTCTGCCCAGTACTACTGCTCAATTTAGTATTAGGTCTGCATGTACATACTTAGTTTATCAACTAACTAATCATTCATCAAACTTTCTCAATTACATCACACACACAAAATCCAAAATAACAAGGTACACAACATTTGATGAATCATCTTAGTAAAAGAGTAAATTTTACATATACTTCAAAACCCTGATTATACTATGTCTATGTCCTAAATCATCTCTCAATGGCCATCTTATCTAAACTCTCTCTCTCTCTCTCTCTCTCTCTCTCTCTCTATGAGTTCTTCCTCCTACCACTACTTGAGGCTTACAATTAGATCCCCTTCAATTCTAACTAACCCTCGTTCACTAACTACTGACCCCTACTAATCAACAATTTGTTCCTAAATTAATGCAACAACTTCTATTCTTAGGAAACCAAACTTATCCCTATCTATGACTCATCCACTAATGACTATAAACAAGCAACTAACCTCTCTCGAGTCATCTCATTTCTTCAGGGATATGTTTACATAGTCATTATTGACTGACACCTATCTAATTGGAATCTTCTATCCCAAAGCTTACTTCTTAACTAGACACTTTTTAGTATTTACAAGAGATTTAAAACATCTTTTACAATGGACCCTCCTTGGGTTGATGTATAGACCTTTAGGTCTGGCTAAACACTTTGAAGTTGGTCTTGAGAGACAATGCTCCTACATCACCAAGAGTCAAGTTATTCGAAACTCTATGAGGAAAACTCCAATTTTTTTTGTCTTCATGCACATTTCCCGATGTACGCGGGTATTGGCTCAAAATCCATGTGCACACGCGGGTATTGGTTAAAAAGTCACATATATACATAAACAAGTGTTTTTTGGGGACTTTCTTGGTGGATCAAAGTATAACTTGAGAAAGGGGGGTTCCAAGGAGTCTATAGAGGGACATGGAAGGCCATTAAGGAGTGATCTACCAAGTGTGGTAAAATCAATTATAACAAATGCCCCCTAATGTGTGAGGTCAGAAGGATAACATGATGGCCAAAATACATTATATCCATCCCATAAGTGGAGTAATGAATACCCAAGTGGAAGAATCAACCACTCATTAGTATAATACAATGATAAATATCAGCATGTGTCTGCAAATATACATGTAGTGGTCCCGAATACATAAGAGTACAATGGCCATGAATAGGCATGATATACAAATGTCATGTGTGGTCATCGCCATGTACTATATACAATGAACAATATCTCCATAGTGGATGAAGATATCTGATAATATACTAGAATCTGGTGATGAGAGCTGATATCTCATCAATACTGGCATGATCAAAGAGGTAGCATATGTGGAATGCCACCCAAATCAGAGGTATTCTATGCAAACCTATATGAATACATGTCCCATCACGTGAATAAATGTTTTGAGGTCGAACATGATGGTCCATCGTTTGATTGTCGGTCATTGATGTATACCATTAACAAACGCGAGATATCCCACCGATAATGATATTGGGAATCAAGGTATAGAGTGCAATCTAAAAAGTGTGAATAGATGTGTTGAGGTTGAACACTTGAAAGAATCCATCGAACAAGGGAAATTGATGTAATCCCAAAACTTTCGATGGTGATAGAACCTACCACTGATGATAGTAAGTCTCAAGGCACTCAAATGGACTCTAGACTCATATTCTAGAATAAATGACATGGATTCGATGGAATGGAATCCACTAGAAGGAGGGCATTAGGGAATCCCCCATCAACCAACATGAGGTAATCAACAACGTTGGATAGTGTGGAAGAACTTGAATGAACAAGATGTGCATGAACATATAATTGTATATGGAATTGCTGACATGCAAATTCAAGATAACTAAGGAATGGCCGAATCAGGCTAGACTTCATTCGAACAAGAGCATAAGGAAAATGGTGACTGAATGTAGGCAAGATAGACTCAACATGCAAAATGGGACAACTTTGCGACACAGGAGGCATTGACAGAGGCTCCATAGGGAATGGAACCATAACCATTCGGTGGATAAAATTCAGAGTAATGAGTACAACTCCTAAAGTCATACTAAAAACCCAACCAACGGATGTGATATACAGTGCTTTGTTCGAATGCGACATGACTCGATATCTGTCAAAATTATTATCATTTCCTGTCCGACTTTTTATGTTTTATGGACCTTTTTCAGATTGAAAAGATTGAAAAAGAATAAAAGTGATTATAGTATACAACTAGGAGGAGACGAGTGTCATGGGAAAGTGAACTAGTTCCAAGCAGTGGAACATACCTACACTCAATGAAAGGAAGCATGTGCAGGACAAGGACACTCAAGCTATCCTCCCAGTAAGGGATGATAAAGCTACAAAGGATATATAAAAGGATATGCTTGGCTAGGATTGAGGCAAGCTCAGGCTATATGGCTTATAACTATGAAGCAGGGATCTAGCATAAAGCTCATTAAGGAAAGGAAAACGCATGAACATGCAATTGCAACTCGATATATAAGGGAGTCCCTGTAGGAGACGGCCAAAAAAAAGTTCAAGAGGGATATGAAGCTCTTGTACAAGGACATGGAGGGACTAATAAGGGACTCCCAAAACTAGAGGAGAAATATCGACATGGGTACCAAACTACAAAGCAAGATCTAACTAGGGAACCCATGAATAGGAAAGATCTAGCACTTCCATAAGGCCACTTCTAGTAGCAGTATGAAGGTTCTGCGACATTACAAAGTGGGTTCGTACCTAGAGTTAAGGTAAAATGGTCATAAGGAGATGCATAATGCAAGTAGATGTGGAGTCCTAACCTATATTCCAGTTCAAAATTATACTCGTGGTAGATACGAACGGTTCAAAGTCTCAGTCGAAGTATGCTCAAATTAGGTCCCTACACCACAACATTAGGCCAAACAGTCCAAAATAGTCAATAAAGGTCCAAACTATAGAGAAGTGGGTAAAACTTTCAATTTTTTTTTCTTCTATAAAATAGTAAAAAACTCAATTTTACCATACCATTTGGAATTTTTACCCCACATAGGGATTTTGAACCACAAAATTGAAACTCTGATTTCGGGAGCTATGAGCCATGAAATTAAGAACTGTTTGGATCTAGTAATTCTTCATCTCATCCTCTTTCATTTTCATGTCTTTATTTTGATTTTTAGTGGTTGAATTTTATTTTTGGGGCACCCTAAATTTTGCGTTTTCACCCCATGAATAAAATCACTCGATTTCCCCGTATAGGGTTTGATATACATGGAAAATCCTTCGATTTCCATGTATATACGCAGCTGTTTGGGAAACAATTGCGAACAAGGCCGCACATACCAATTTTTAAGGTGAAAACTTATGGAACTCTCAAATTTTTTTGCAAGATGGTTCTAGAATGGCGTGAACATGAACATGAAGATATGGAGAGGGATGTGCAAGGTGATTTGATGGCCCATCAAGCTTTGAGGGCATACATATTATACAAGTTTTGGTGTCTTGGTATCTTGAGGGCTAAACTAAGACTACTCCAGATACTGGTGGACTATTGGGATCCAAACAAAGAAACCTTCCAAATCAATGGGATTCCTCTTAGCCTTGAGGTTGATGATATTTATTTTATCACTGGACTATCCCACATAGAGGAGGTATTAAATATACGAGCTCATGGGGTTACAACCTCCTTGACACAGAAAAGGTTGGGAGTCAGATCCCAACAAAATCGATCCAGAACCTTGGCCTCGAGGCCATACTACTAGAACTGGGTATGAGTGCAGGATTGGAATCACTCCATCAGGATTCTAGGCCATTGATGTATTATGTGGTGGAATGCATGAGGACCACTATCTACTTGCTATTGGGTAACATGAAACAACAATTGTCATACTGTAAGATGGGTAGAGTAGAAGACTTTGTATTTTCTAACATCTTGAGTACATTATTTTTTGAGCATGTACCAGGGATAATCCAAAGAGTGGAGATCAATACTTGTGGTGCTCAAGACCCATCTTAGATGCGTTGGGAAAATGTGATGCGAAGGCTAGGAGGAGGGCGAGTGGCTATGCCCTACCCACCCAAATTTTTCCACTAGTGGTGCATGACAATAATAGCTATAGATGACTACCCCTATGAGGGGATATACTTTCGTGGCGATCCTGACATGTTTATTCCATAGGGATTTGTATATGGTGACATAGGTAACAATCCTGACTCTATTTTTTTTTGAATTCTTTATTTATTTTTTGTATTTTTTGATATAGTGAAATAAAAAAACATGTTTTTGGGTGGTGACACATATTGATACTAGTCATGTATATACATATGTTGGACCTAGATGGCTAGGCAGCTTCCCTCAACATCATTGAAGGGGGAGATGTGATGATATCATAGGTGTGTATGCGGAGCGTACACTCTAAAAATTCCACACAAACATTGTCTGATTAACACACAGAGTGCCCATGACACAAGTTGAGGACTTTCCTGAGGATATGCAACGACAGGTGGTGGGTGTACCACATGCATGGGTTTGTTTATTTATATGACTAGCTATAGTTGCCGTGTGTTATCATGATCAACACCCTGCTCCACAAGCTTAGATCCTAGATGTACTTTTTTGTATCGATCGTGTAGTATATTTTGGTGGCTCGGAAGCCCCACTTTTTGTATCATGACACTACTTTTTGGACTATATTTTTAATGAAAAAGAATTATGATGATCGGTTATTTATATTTACATGTGTGAATGTGATGTGAATGCTTCATTATATGTGTATCTAATTCCAACATAGTACGTAATTTGCATATGAATCAGCAACATGATTATAATTTCTTGGAATGTGAATGTATGTAATGTTTTCAAATTGTTGTTCTAACAACATTACAAGAATATTTGTAATAAATTCGGATCTCTAACATGATACATGCCATTTAACTGTAATACCACTAAGTGTGAGTCAAGGTGTACCTCAAGAGATTGAATACCATGAGAGATGGCATCGCGTAATAACTCAATCACGACACTATTTTCAACAATATTGTTCGATGAAGGCTGGAGACATACACCTCTTTAAGATAAAACTTAACCCATAGGAGTATAGATCACCCAAGCATCCGAAGCTGAGTTCTGGGTATGGAAGTTGGCATCGTAAGTGAATTCTACATAAACCGAATAATCTATTGACATTTTCCACAACAAACGTAAGCAAGTCATCAAAATCAATCACCACAAGGAGACCAAAACTAAACTATGCAATTGTATAATAATATACAAAGCATTAGCCTTGGCTGAGAATTACAAATAGTATTTTGTAATATAAATCCCATTTATAGGCTCCACCAAGGCTATGCCATCATAATAAACTAGCTCGTAAGCCCCTTTCTCTAACGATCGTTTGACTATGCAAGGCCCATGCCACATAGGATTGAGCTTTCCCGCCCCTAACGGTTCACTAGCTTGGTCATAAAAGCCACCTTCACTAAAATTCCAAGGAAAAACTGACTTATCGTACTAATCCTTAAAACAAAACTTGCTTATTTCAAGATCCACTAAGGAATCTCGACGTTGCTCATCAAGTTTCTCTAAGTAGATCAGATGTTCCTCTAATGTAGAATTTTCTGGAAAAAGTTCTACGGCTAGCTTCAAAGAAGGGATTTCGCATTCAATTGGTAAAATCAACTCCACCCCATGCACCAACTGATATGGAGAAAATATGGTGGCAGTATTAACAGCGGTTTGATAAGCCAAAAAATAAGGATACAACATGATATGCCAATTAGTCTTGCTTTGTGTGATGGTTCTTTGGAGAATGGACTTAAGTGACTTATTCACCACTTCAACCTGTCCATTCGCTTGAGGATAATAAGAAGAGGAGTTCTCTTGCTTATATCCCAACTTCAAAGATAGCTCAACCATCATCTTTTTTTGAAAGTCTCTTCCATGGTCAGTGATAAGCTCCCTTGGGATACCAAACCGGGTGATAATCTAATTGAAAACGAAATGCATGGCTGTCTCACGATTGAATTTGATAGTGGGAATAACCTCTGCCCATTTCATGAATTAATAAACAACCACTATAATATGCTGATCCCCCCCAACTAAAGCTGGGATGCAATCCATAAAATCAACCTCCCACTTGGTGAAGTGACCAACGGTGATAATCAAATGTAATGGGGCAGGATGCGAGCACATATTTTTTGCAAACACCTAGCAAGGGTGGCACCGCTTGACCGCATAGAACACAATCTTTGAAGATCGACATCCAAAAATAACCCACTCTTAAAATATTTTGGGATGTATCAAGCCCAGATAAATGAACCCCACACGCCTCAATGTGGGAATCTTTCAACACAAACTCAACCTCTTCATGATTTAAGCAACGACGTAAAATGGAATCAACCCCACGATGATACAAAGTGTCACCAACAATGAGGTAATTCTTAGCTAAATGATATAATCATCGATGCTCATCCCATGAGAGGTGAGGAGGAAACTTCAAAATTTTCAAATAGACGATAATATCCCCATACCATGGGTCCATAGTCAAAATGAGAAAAATATGCTCATCCATGAAAGAGTCTTCATGAACCTCGACTTCATCCAAACTAGGAAAATATGATATGAGTCCGCAAAAATCAATGATTTCTTCAAATTTTTCAAAACAAACTCGAGTTTGAATTCTTGCAAAATCACAATCTATTTATTGTATTTCCCCCATATCATCCTTCTGGTGAGAACGAACTGAAATTGGTTGATGTGAACCACAACCAAAGTCCGATGAAGGAGTATGTAATGTCTCAATCATTGAACCTCAAGGACGGTAGCTAAGGCTAGTTTCTCGACATGAGTTTAACAAGTTTCTGCATCAATGAGGTTCTGACTAAGATAATAGATAACATGCTCTTGGATCTCTTCACCCTCTTGAACCAAAACCATATCAATCATCTCTTGAGACACGGCCACGTATAATAAGAAATATCGACTATAGTCAGGTGGAATAAGAATGGGGTTCGTCGCAAAGGATTTCTTTAATGCATTGAAAGAGTCCTAGGCCCTTTCATCCCAAATAAAATGTGTGTCTTTTTTCAAAAGGTGCATGAAACCCTTAGTCAAATTGGAAAAATTGACAACAAACCTTCGCAAGAAGTTATCAATCCCTTGAAAACTATGAAAATGTCTAATCATGCACGGGGGAGACAATTGAAGTATTGCCTCAACCTTAAGAGGGTCGACCCTAATGCCCTCCTTAGAAATAATAAACCCCAGTAAGAGACCTAATTTCATGCAAAAGATGCACTTTTGTGGATTTAACCAGATATGATATCAACAACATATTTTGAAAACCAAGCGTAGATGGTCAGGATGATCCACTCTCAATTGAGAGTGAGTAGCTAAATCATCAAGATAAAATTCAATAACCACTTAAGTTCATGAAAAGTGAAGGTCATATGCCATTGAAAAGTAGCTCCATAATTTTTAAGGCCAAAAGGAATCTTCCAGTATGCAAACGTACCCCAAGGATAAATGAAATCCGTTTTCTGCTGATCCACATGTTTGATCTGAATATGATTATACCTTGAAAAGCCATCCTTAAACGAGAACACCTCGCTTCCTGCACACTCATCCAAAATATGATCAATAAATGGTGTGGAAAAGTTATCCTTAGGACAATATTTGTTCAGGTCTTGAAAATTAGTGCACACCTGGAACGAGATAGATAAATCCGTCTTTAAGCAACTTCTCTATCTCTTCCTTAATAGCAGGTTCCTTAAAGGGATTTCTCGCAAGAGTTGTCGAACAAGTCTAGCATCAGGATAGGTCTTAATCTCATGTTCAACAATGAGAGGGTCTATTCCCATCATTTCCTCATACGACCAAGAAAAAACATCTTGAAATTCTTTGAAAAGATTAGTGTATGCCTCAATTTCATCGAGGAAACAATATGCCCCAATGTAAAAATTCTCAATTTTTCCAGGAATTAGAGAAATGTCGATAGGGGTAGTTGGTGATAAATTATCCCTGTTACCAAAATTTTTTAGGAGCGCCTAATGGGACCATGGGACTACCGACCTAAGGATTGACCTATAGTCATCACACTCAATACGTTCAATCTTTGTGAGAAAGTAAGTGCAATGGTGCAACTCCTCCCAAGGTCCATCCCAACCATTCATGGATTCAAGGATATCTTCATCTGAAGGAAAAGTATCATCAAAGAAATCATGAGAGTGTGATGAAGCAACCTCCCAAGCGAGCAGTGCATACGGGTCCTCCTCCTTTGTCTACGAAGAGGAAGGACTAGGATCTACAATGGTACTAAGAGTGGCTTGATATGCAATCGCCGATGTAGATAACAACATGTCCATCTTCGTAGGTTGAGGGTATTCATCCAAAGTGCTCAGAAAAGAGAGGGTCCAAGGGTCCTCCAAATGCGAAACGCGAAATGGAATAGAACTCAACGATGATGAATCACTACCAAGGCTAGATCCTATTGTAAGAATTGGTCCAGAAATATTGAAAGTTCCCATTAATGACATATACATTCCCGCCCCAACATTTTCAGTTTCTAGCTGAGAATTATCGATGACTAGGATAGTATCTCTCGACGATGCTTTCATACCAGAATTATGAAAATATTTTTGTGAGATTGTGACTATCCTCCCTTCAAAAGGGAAACAAACAACGTGAAAGATAGACGACACGACCGCTTTCATGTTATAAATCCAGTTACGACCTAGTATAAGATTATAGTCAAGGAGCACATAAACCACCTCGACCTCGATCAAAATGGTATTCCCTACTAATTGGAAATCAAGAGAAGGAAGTATCCCATGTGGCCAAAAAGATATCCCATCAAAAGCAATCAACATGGTTCCAGACTTCAACAATGTAGGAGAACCTAAACCCTTCCAACATGAAAAAGACATCACAGAAGTCGCAACGCCTTCATTAATCATTGTGCATTTAATGGTGTTTTTCATGCACTCCATGTGGAAAAGGAGAGCCACATGGTAAGGAAATATAGGCTAGAATTCATTAGTTTCAAATTTAATCACTGTGGAAGGATGTGAATCAACCACTCCAAGAGCAGACAACAAAGATTTCCTCTGCGAAGGGAAAGTATGAAGGACTTCTAAAGCAGACATTGCATAAGGAGTCTGGTCCAAATCCTCGACAATGGAATAGTTCTAGGTGGCTCAGGCATTAGGATTGTGCCATGAATGCTTTAAGACTCCCTTAGGAATACGAGGTAGAACTTCAGGCTTGTCACTAGGTTTAACAATACACAAAGGGGTCTTGGGTGGAGTAGGTTCTTTCCCTAGGTCAAGTTGAGATGAACCATAATATTTAGCTAGCATCACAACATTCTCGACAGACATCATGTTGATGCATCCCTAGCCACTTGCAGTGTTCAGTGGGTTTTGATACCCACCAGAAGCAATTATAGAGTCCACGGTCCTTGAATTCATATTTTTATTGTGTGGTAAAGGATCTATCAACACAACTAGGCTCTGTGCGATGAATTTCAAGGCATAATCCATACGAGGGAATAAGTGAGTGAGGTGATATTCCCCACAAATCTTGTGTTAGCACTGGAAATTAACTAAAGGTTGTGAAGGAGCATTCCTAGGTAACAATAGAACCACTTTTGAAGAGAGAACAAGCTTTCTACTCTTCCGAGAGGGATCTCTCACCAAATATCAACAATGCTAGATATGCACAAGTGAAAATATAAATTGTTTGTAAGATTGGTTGAAACATAACATAGGACCATTGGGCAATGGATTCAAGATGTGCAATGGAGATGACAGAACTTATGCAGGTGATTTTAACATAGAGGCAAGATAGCTATTCAGTCATCGTCAAATTATAATTGTGGGGTGGAAAAAGAAGAGCAAGAACAAACCATTAACATAGAGCATTAAAGAATGAATTCTGTATTAACTTTAGAAGAAAGATTTAGTGGATATATGAAACAACAGAAAGAGCATCGTATGTATGAATTCCAAACTGCTATACACTTATTTCATACATGAAATAAAACATAACGGGGGAGATAAACTAGAAAATGTTCACATGAGAAAGAAAGTAACATACTGTAACATGAAACAACACATGAATCCCTATGAAAACACCAAATTCGACTTTGCAACTTTAATAGAAATCTCTTGAAATCATACAACGCAAAAATTACATTTGTTCCAACACTTTTTCCTTCCTTAGGAGGTACATTTATAGTGTTTTGGACCTCCAAAACCGACATTCGAAACAAAATTTGTTACAAACCGAAGAACCTCTTCTAACAAACTCAAACGTGGCATATCTACGATGATTTACGTAAACATAAAAAGAAAATGAAGACTACTAGAGGAAAATATGCGTAAAATCCTTTTCTGTATTTTTTGGCTGGTGACAGCTATATAAAGTATGGAAGAGGCAACTTTTCAAATGGGCATGCCTTGGAGAAGAACTCTCGTGTTGTCATCCATGTTGTATTTATGGTTATGTACTAAACTTGTTCGACCCATATTGTTGAATTGACCTCCATTGATTGGGAACAGGCAAGGTTGCAACAACCATGTCATGCGCTTGTACTTTGAGCTCCATAGATTCTTTGTATGAGACGTCAGCCACTGCGGCACATGCAGGTTTAAAATCAAGCAGTAATTCAAATTCCCGATCCAATTTATCAAAGAAAATCATGTCTGACAAGGATTGCTGCATGTCTCAGAACTTTCTGTTGTTTGATCTGCAACTAACCAATTGCTCCAAATAATCCTTTTGAGACAATAAATGTCGCTTTTCTTCCTAGAAGAAAGGGACCCCTCTATCTACCAATGGCGTAAACAACTTAATCACCTCCTTGACTTTGTGGTCTATAATGTCAATTTTGGCCAGTACAATGTCCAACATCCTATGTTTAGCAATCACTTTTCTATTCCCAGAAATAATGGAAACTTTGTTTTGGATACCATACTTGCTGACTAGATCATTTGAGAAGGAGATTAGAAATTCAACAGCATTTTTAGCCACCTTTGCTGGTCTTTTATTCACTTCTCCCTGTACTATCAAAACCTTTTTCTTGGCCTCTGTCAAAGCATTCTCCTGACTTGAGATGAAATCTAAATAAGGTATGAACTTGTTGGATTCTGCAATGATTTGGTCCCAAATCAAATAGTTGGCACCTTGCAAGGCCATATTAATGTTGGTCCCCATTTTGTCACTATTTTTGGGTCCAATAATTCGCATATTAACATATGTTTTGCTACTTTTTAGTGTCTTTTGCACCATGCAGCTCCCTCTACAAGCTTTAGGTATGACTAAATTAGGATTTATGTCAATTCTATTTATTATCATCATTTTATGGTTTCAATGGTTAAAATTGGCATAATACAAAGTGCATTTTCTATATTAATTCATGTGTCTTATTCTCTGCAGGTTATATGGTCTTTTTGGTGACCTAACAAATAGACACACGTTCAACTGAGTATATGGAGAGTATGCCCAACTTCTTGTCCAGATCATCAAACATGCCGCGCATTTTCTAATAGCATGTTTCTGTGTATTAAGAGCATGAAAACAGCTAGAAACTATCATCACCATGCACCTGTATCTTAGCGTTAGTCTTCTTCTGGAAGAAGTTCCCATATAGTACTTTCGCATGACACCTCGACACAGGCTTTGATTTGGACTGAAGTTATGAACCAAATTGCGCATTAAAGGAACCCAATCTGTGAAAAAAGAGGGACTATTAGTTGTTAGTTGTTAATGTACTTATTCTCCATTATGATTTCCTTATCATGAAGAGCAATCGACCACTAAGGAGTCGACTTGCTCGCCTCCATTGAATTATGTATATATAGACGTGTTTATGTATTTGTAAATTCAAAATGGATTCACTTGTATATTTTATGTATTGTATCCCGGTGTTTATTCCAGGAAGTATATGTAATGTAATTGAGTCATGTCATGCTCTGATGTTCCTATCCGGAGATTCAATCATGTAAACAAGTCATGTAAAGTCATAGTGGGTAACCCTCCTATTGATAAAGGGTTAAATTCCCCATAGTTGTGGGGCCCTAGGGTTATTAGACTCTCCTAGAGAATTCGGCCCTAGGTGAGTTAATGTAAGTCGGGTCATTAGTACTCCAGTTGTGGTTTCTCAAGCCTACATAACTGAGTTAGGATTACTCAAGACTACATAACAGATTTAAAGGTTAAGTGAACGATAGAATATAAATAGAGATTGAGAATCTCTATTTATTACACATGTACACACTCAATCACTGGGGTGCATGAGTGAGAGAGAAGAAGCTGGGATCAGAGAGAGAGACTACTACTGTCGGGATATCATCTTACTATTTTTGGGGTTTTTCTTTTGGTGCCGATTCTATCTCAGTGGAAGTTGCGGGTTTTTATCCTTTATGGTTTCCCCGAGGAAAATATTTGTGTCTATTGTCTCTTGTTTTTGATTGTTGTGCTTGTTATTCTCTCAGTTAAAGATCCTAAGATCATAATGCTAGCTTGAATAATAAAAATCTAACATGGTATTAGAGCTAACCTGAGAACAAGACACTGTGCAACTGAAGAATCTAGGGCTTCTTAATTTTTGGGTCTCTCTCCACAATCCATCAGCAAAAGTATGCTAGGCTGACTCTCCATTGAAGGGTGCATCTTTCTGTCAAAGCAGAATTCGATTCCGGGCATTTTTAGTTTTTGGTGCAGGAAATTAGGGTTTTTTATAGAAGAGGGATTTTTTAGTGATCTCAGCATAGGATTGCTTTCCTCATCAAAACACATTTTAGATACTTGGGTTGAGATTTTTGGTTAGGGTAACTCCAGGAAAGTCAAACCCTAGTTTGACCTCGAGTTGGAAAAACCCTAAAATACTGACACTAATAAGTTCTTCTAAATTCACTATATCTCAGGATTATAGAAGTCCCAGGGAATGAACATTTCACAGGTTGAAGATAAAATCCTGATGTACAATGTATATAATATTCAACCTCATATTTGCTATATTATAGGAGATATGATTCCTCCAATTTAGGGTTCCATCCTCTTCTAGGATTCATCCCTAAACAGGACACCTGGCAAGAATTGCTATATCTCGGGCTACCAAGGTCCAAATGAAATTTATCAAGATTTTCTATAAAGGGAATAGACTTTACTTTCTATGGTATAAGTTTCAAATCCAGAAGATGCAACAGTGACACATGGAAGTCTGTACAAGTTCACTATGCTGAAAAGTCCTTAAACAAGTCACCTTGGGAAAACGATCATAAGTCCCAATTGGTGAAACCAATTGTGATGAAATCTATGGTGTTGGAATAGGGACATGCAAGGATACCTTATTATGAAGTTTCAGACACAGAGGAGTAGTAATTGTGGAGATACTGCAGAAAAAGTATCAAGAATTTCTGCAGAAGAAATTGGAAAACTAGGGTGTCCTATTCCGAGAGCTTCCCTCCAGTATTTTCAGAAAAGGAGTAGATTGGACAGCTCATCTTGAAGAGGTCTATCTTTCTATATAATCAGATTTGAAATATTCCAATTTTTGAAAATTAGTGTTTCTCTGACAAACCCTAGATCAGCCAGCTCTGGAACCAGGACTGACACCTTAAATCGGTTAGATATAATCTTTTTCTATTTTCATTTGAGGTTCTCATTTCAAAGTGATCTATCACATCAACTTAATGATAATCTTGTTGAAGTTGAAAACTTCCAAGAATGGAAGTATATGATCTCTTTGAATAAAATGAATTGGACACCTACATAAGTAGAGAGGTTTCAGTTCCATAGGGAGATGAGGCTAAAATCCTTACACCAGAAGAACTTGGTCAAGGCCAAGAAGATAATTGCTGATTCAATCACGGATCACCTTATACCACAAGTGTCTTCCATAAAGACACTGAAAGAGATGTTTGATTCCTTAACCAAGATATTTGAAGGGAAGAACATAAATCAGAATATGAATTTGAGAAAACAGTTGAAGAATGTGAAGATATAGAATGCAGAGACCATACAGTCATACCTTACGAGGGTCTATCAAATCAAAGAACAACTTGTAGCAGTAGAAGGAGACGTGGAGAATTGGTGATAGCCACCTTGAATGGCCTCCTAGGATCATGGGATTCATTCAAGCGAGGAATGTGTGCCAGAAGGAAGTGATTACTTTCAGCAGACTCTGGGAAGAAGAAGAAGCTCAACTCATAATAAGAGAAGAGAAGATGGGAGCAACTGAAGATCAAGCTCTCACCATCCAAAGAAGATCCCTCAAGCGATGAGGAATAAGAAGGACTCAAATCTTGAAGAAACTCTTATCCATATTAGCATTTGGATAAGAAATGATGAATGAAGAAGATGATGAAGCTGAAGGCTCAAGAAGGTGTCTACCCATGAAACAAATAAAGATAAGTATTCAATTGTCATTTCATGATATTGTTTTTGTTATGCATTTGTTTATATTTAGTTGATGTATTATGAATGATAGAATGTTTGCATTAATGATAGTATAATACTAATATGCATGTGATAAGTAAGTATCTCATGGTGCTATACAACTCTCCATTGCTACTTATCTAGAATGAAACTTGTTTGCTAACATATGGGATTAGTGCACAATCTCAATGTTGTCCTAGTAGAGATGGAAGGAATCTAGAAAGTTTCCATGAGATATGGATGAATGTTGTATTTGATAAATTAGTTGCATAATCATATATCTTGATGCAAAAGAATTTTTCATTATGAATATACCTTATGAAATGTTTCTAACCATACAACTAATGCATTTGACTTGTAGGAAAGATCGCGTATAATCACCTACAAGAAAAGAAGGATGAGACTTGTTCTGAAGAACAATTGACGACAGTTCAAGAAAGAATCCAAGATGAATAATAATATGATGATACTTTCAAAGAAGAGATATCAGACACAGTGCAGTTATGTAACACAGTTGAGCAACATCATTGATGAATAACCTTCCAAGAAGTAGCTAAGAAGAAAGGGAAGGAGTGTACCAGTTCAAGAAGAATGATGTCTAGGATGCAATATTGAGACCCGAAGAGAAGTTCGTAGTTCCATCATGCAGTAGATGGAAACATCGTGGGATACAAGGCAAGATTCATAGCACAAGGGTTCTCATGAAAAGAAGGCATAGAATACGAAGAGACATTTGTAGCCAGTGGGAGTTGAGACACATGACAAGAAGAATCATGTGTGCAAATGAAAGAAGGCCTTGTACGAGCTCAGAAGACACCCATGGGATAAAACATACATGAGGAGCTTGATGAAGATCTGAACCTTTTCTACAAGGTTGAATATGAAATCCTATAGAGGATGACAAGCTCATAGATGGGTGTGAGAAGAACTTTTGAAAAAGTTCAATATAGAGGATCTTGGTATCCAATGATCCTAGATGGATACATAGAATGTTAGTAGTAGAGGAAGCTACTTGTCACTCCAGTACATAATGTTTTAGTGCATAGAGTATGAATGACAGAGGGAGTATGATGCTTTGCTTCAAAGGGAATGACAACAGAAGATCCTGAGATTCGACATGGTATGACAGGATGGACAACTTACTGATGGATCTAGGCTTTACTGAGAGTAAAGCGGATTCCAACATTTGCTTCAAGGTTGAAGGTGAAAGACAAGTGATGATCCTGTTACATGTCAATGACTTGTTCCTAATAGGAAAAGAGGAACTCATTAGAGATGTTAGAAGGAGACTTGCTACCGAGTTTGAGATGAAGGTCGAATTGGGGATAATGCACTACTTTCTAGGCATGGGGGTGTGGAAGAATGCGGATGGAATCTCCTTGGGACAAGGGAAGTATGCAGTAGAGATCCTGAAGAGGTTTGGGATGATGGAATGCAAGGCCATGACCACAACCATGGCATCGAACCTGAAGCTCTAAGTGATGCTTCATCAGATTCGATTGATGCTACGATATATCGTTAGATGATTGGGTCCTTGATGTACTCTTGCTTTGCTATGAACACATTGAGCCAATTCTTGATAGATCTGAGACATGTTCACTTGATTGTTGCAAAGCATATTCTGAGGTCCCTGAAGGGTACAGTTGATTATGGGCTCAAGTATGAGGTGAATTAGAAGATTAAATTTGAAGGTTATGTTGATTTAGATTGGGCAGGTAGTGCCATAGATAGGAAGAGAACTTTAGGGTGCTGCTTCAATATGGGATCAGGTGTGATCTCTTGGTTTAGCAAGAAACAGTCTTGCGTGGCACTGAGTATAGCTGAAGCAGAGTATGTCACAACTTGTTCAGCTAGTTGTGAGGCAGTATGGCTAAGGAAGCTACTGTTTGATTTGTTTGATATCTAGTTGGATGCTACTTGTATATATTGCGACAACCAGAGTTATGTGAAGTTGTCTGAGAACACGGTGTTCCATGACAAGTTGAAGCATATCGAGATCAAATATCACTATGACAAGTCTAAGCTCCAGTATGTTGTGATGGACGAAGATATAGCTGATGTGTTGACTAAGCCATTGGCTAGAGTGAAGTTTGAGTACTTCAGGGAGAAGCTTGGTGTTCTCCAGATCAAGGTTCCCTCCAAGGGGAAGTGATGAGTGCGTGAGCCATTTTGACATGGTGAGAGGATTGGTTCATTCCATGGTCAAATGTAAGGGCTGATCCATTCTATCATGGTGAGAGGATTGGTTCCTTCCATATCAGATATGAGTGTTGAGCCATTCTAATGCGACTGTAGGATTGGTTCCTACATGATCATATATAATTGTTGAATGCCATTCTATTAATGGAGGCACCTAGTCAGTTACCAGGAATACTTAGCCTAGATCTGAGGGCCATTCTGATATGACTGTGGGATGTGTTCTCACATGATCATATATAAGTGCAGGGCCATTCTAATGTGATTGGAGGATGTGTTCCCACATGATCAGATATAAGTGTTGAAGGCCATTATCTAGGAGAATGGAGGCACCTGGTTAGTTACCATGAATCCTCAGCCTGGGGCTGAGAGCCATTCTGATGTGACTATGGGATTGGTTCCCACATGATCAAATGTGAGTGTTGTGCCTTTCCAGAGATGATAGTAGGTGTGTCCTATCATGCTGGTGGATGTGCATGTTGTTCCTTTTCACAGATGGTAGTAGGTGTGTCCTACCATGCTGGTGATTGTAAGTGCCATGCCTTTCCATAGATGGTAGTAGGTGTGTCCTACCATGCTGGTGGATGTGAGTGTAGTGACTTTTCACAGATGGTAGTAGGTGTGTCCTACCATGCTGGTGATTGTAAGTGATGTGCCTTTCCACAGATGGTAGTAGGTGTGTCCTACCATGCTGGTGGGTTTGATTGCTGTGCCTTTCCATAGATGATAGTAGGTGTGTCCTATCATGCTAGTGAATGTAAGTGCTGGGACTTTCTGACATGGTTCTTGGATGTGTTCCTCCCATGGTCAGATGCGAGTGTTGGGTGTTCCTTTCTGACATGGTGTTGGATGTGTTCCTCTCATGGTCAAATGTAAGTGCTGGGTGGGCCATTCTAACTTAGGGTCAGATATAAGCCATGAAGAAGACCTACATGGAGGCTAGGCCTACAACCAGCATGAAGAAGGGCTGGCTCTGTAGAACTTCCTATGACAAGAAGAATCAAGATATAGCACCAACGATGATGACCCAATGATGATCTAGATCGAGCAATGATCCAGATCCAGTGATGATGATCCAACAGTAATGATCCAGTTTGAGTGATGATACAGATCTAGTGATGATGATCCAGATTGAGTGATGATCCAGATCCATTGGTGATGATCCAGATCCAGATAATATGACTTGAAGATGAAGATGAAGAGAACTCAATGATGATCCAGATGATACAGAGAAGAAGACTTGTGCTGATAAATTCTGTCGAGAGAATACCTTCCTAGTTAAGAGGGAGTGTTGATGTATTTATAACTTTAGAATGTATTCACTTGTATATTTTATGTATTGTACCTTGATGTTTATTCTGGAAAGTATATGTAATGTAATTGAGTCATGTCATACCCTGATGTTCCTATCGGGAGATTCAATCATGTCAACAAGTCATGTAAAGTCATAGTGGGTAACCCTCCTATTGATCAAGGGTTAAAGTCCCCGTTGTTGTAGGGTTATTAGAATCTCCTAGAGAATTTGGCCCTAGGTGAGTTAATGTAAGTCATGTCATTAGTACCCCAGTTGACGTTACTCGAGCCTACATAACTGAGTTAGGATTACTCGAGCCTTCATAATAGAGTTAAAGGTTAAGTGAATGATACAATATAAATAGAGAGTGAGACTCTCTATTTATTATAGATATACACACTCACTCACTGGGGTGCATGAGTGAGAAAGAAGAAGCTAGGATCAGAGAGAGAGACTACTGCTGTTGGAAGATCATCTTACTGTTTTTGGGGTTTTTCTTTTGGTGCTGATTCTATCTCAGAGGAAGTTGCAGGTTTTTCTCCTTTATGGTTTCCCTAAGGAAAATATTTGTGTCTATTGTCTCTTGCTTTTTATTGTTGTGCTTGTTATTATCTCAGTTAAAGATCATAAGATCATAATGCTTGCTTGAATAATAAAAATCTAACAAGTTGCTGCCATGCAATTTAGGAGAGCTTCTGAGAGTTTGAGAGTCTAGAGTCTAAGTTTTTGCCTTTTATTAGTTCAACCTGAAAAACTTTGCAAGGCCACCTTTTATTCTAATGAAAGTCTTATTTTGCTGTATATGATTGTGTTTGATTAGAAGAATCATAACTTTGTTTGTTGGGAGGGCCCCTTGACAAATAGAGTCATTAAATCTTTGCATAGGTTTTGTTATTTCTTTCCTCTGCAATTAGTATAATTATGTTTATGAGTTGTTTAGTTTTGTTTCTATAATTGTTCATGTTTCCTGTAGTATAGTATTCAATTTAAAATTATGTTGAGCATGTAGGTTCTTTTTATTAAATTGCAACCGGTTGCGTTTAAGATAGCTTTCAATTTTTTTTGCAAAGTCTTTCGATTTCTAGATTAAATTTCTTTGACTGATTGTAATCTAATTCTGCTTATTCCATTTTTTATCATGAATATGCTTAAGAATATGTTAGATTGTTTTGAATTATGAAATTAGTTTAGGTCGTATTACTATGGAATTCAATCATTAAAGTAGGTTTACTTCGTGTTTTACATTATAGTAGTACATGCATGGGGTCGCTATGCTTCAATAAAGCATTTAAATTTACTGTTTCTTTAAAGTTCTAACATTTCCTTCAAACAGACTATTCCACCTTTTATACAGACCTTCATTTCCACCTGTTATATAGTTGCTCATTCAATCTTGTGTGTTTTAATTCATTTCAAAGTTTATCTTTCTAGTTTTCCAATTCTATCTGAATAGTAATGGTTAGATAATGTTTATATTTTCTTTTAAAGACCTTTAGATAAGATTGTCAGAGACTTATTGTTAAAACTCATTTCTCCTTCCTCTTTCTTTTACCTTATGCATAGGAATGATATTATGCAAATTAACTCATTGTATTGATCTGTAATTGAGCCTTTAATTCAAGTTGTTCCTTTAGTTTTAAATTACATGCATTAATAGATTAGGTGTTTATAATTTGTTTTTTTAAATTATACAATTGTGAAAAGGATCTATAAGATAGAACTCAAATCATCCTTGTGAGTTTTTTGTTTGTTCATAAACTATGTCTATACTTATATAGTACTTTGTAAATAGGAGTCACTTGTATATAAAAAATGATGTTTACTATTTCTTGTAACTAGACATATCTCAGTTTACACATTTTTGTAGAAATCAAACTAGACTTAATTGCCTTTAGCTTTTATACTTCTTTTGAGAGCCATTTTGATACCCCTCCTGCCCCAGTTCCTATTACAGTAAATGCCTACCCTTAGAATAATCAAGGAGAGTGGGATTAAGATAATTTAGTTACTATATGTATCGTTTCTATTTGGTCATTGTAAATTCTTCTTAATATAGTCATTTTCACAAGTAAAATTCAATCTCTCTAGATAGAATAATTTATTGTCATAGCATTGTTTATATCCAAACATTTATAAATAGTTTGATGTCACTTTTGTTTTCATTAACTTAATTAGGTCCTTAGAATTTCAACTTAAGATCTCTATATTATTACCATGACACTTTCTACCTTAACATATATTTTGTAGCAACTCTAAGCCTACTAACCCCGGTTGATAATTAAATATTAGGTAAATTATTCAAGACAATATTTTGTCCAACATTTTTGGCACCATTGCCGGGGTGTTGTTTTGTAAGGTAGAATAGGCTGGTAGCGGGGGAGCAATAAGACAAGCGGTAAGAACCTACGCATATGTTATAACATGCACCCCCAAATCCAATAATAATAGTACCATAGGATAGCAAAATTTTAATGATTTTTTATAAAATTTTATAGGAAACATAAAAACCCTAACTCATTGAATAAGCATTAAAAAAAAACACATTTATAGGAAGTAGTTTTGCTAGACCCATAAAGAGATTCTTACAAGGCGGGAAGTTATAGAAAGAAAAGATATCCTGGAAAAAGGACCTAAGGGCCCTATTTTTGATCAAATTTAAAAAAGTAACTAGGGAACCTCTTAACCTTCCACTAAGTAACAAAGTCCGGTAATATAACTTTTGAAGTAAGGAAGCTAAACGTACCTAGGTGGGAGTCCTGTTTGGTGATAGTAACCCCTCAAATTGACATATCCATAGTAGAATTCCCTACTCCTATATGAACCAATAAAACAATGAGTGATCAGAGGAAGATCTCTTCTGAAAAAGAACGATGGGATGCTACATTCTCACCTCGAAAGAAACCTTCTAGGTACACTCACTCTAGAAAACAAACCTACATAAAAAACCAGGAAGAAGAACGAGAAGCAAAAAGCTATTTCTGCCTAGAATGTAAAACTAAACATCCCCGATAGGAATGTCCATTAGGAAAAATTCCTCCATGCTATATTTGAATGGGGCAGCATGTTTTTCCCCAGAAGATCAAAATGGATCCTATCAAGATAGAGGTAATTATTGGACTGCTCCCTCCAAAAATCTCTTCCTCCTATTGTTAAAATAATATTGTTTGTTATCATTACTTGTATATATGTAAATATGTGTGTATCTCTTTGAATAAATAAATAGTCATTTCTAATCACTTCCTTCCAAAGGACTCTTTTCTATATTTTCAAGAATAAAATGAATCATCTAATACATGGCTTTGAAGAAGCATCTATTTATTTGAACATTGTTGGAGGAGCAAGTCAGTATGCCGACTTGAACGATAGCTGACTTAGTCGATTGGCCAACTAAGTCAGTCAACCGACTAACTAGAGATTAGGCCGGCCACCTAAAGCTGTGTCGGTTCACCGAACCGATAGGTAGTTATTTTGTAACTGTTTTGTAATCATATATATTGGGCTGTTGAGCCGAATGAGAACTCGGTTCAGTTCTCTGTATTGTATGAACCCTCTCATGCTAATATAATTTTTTATTCTATCTACTTGTTCTTGTCTCTTGTCTCTGTTATGTATGTATGTTTAAGTATGTATTATTGGTAACCTTATGTGATCTGTGAGATTACAACATTGGTTCTGTTGCAGGTAGTACATGTCTGAGATGTATGTAAGCATATGATATCAGAACAGGAGATTAAGGACTGGTGGGAGCGTAAAGTAGCAAATTATTTGCAGAATTACGCACGAAGAAACAGATTGACGACCGCATAAGCAAAAGAAAGATTATTTACAGAGACGCATGAGAGGTTTGTAGAATCCGTTCCCCAAATTCTGAAGAAACTCCTAGATGAAAAATCCGGAAGGGACTAAATATCAACAGTTACTAGAAAAATTGATTCGCAAGGGAAGAACAAACTTGTCGGAGTGGTTCAAAAAAATCGCTGACGAATTCTGTGAGGAGCAAGCAGTAGAAGACAGAACTTCAGTGGAAATCGTCAAGAAGAAATTCTACAAAACATCACCGAGCAATTCTTGTGTTCCTTACTGACCTTGCTGTGTAAATTCCTGATCGAGAAGGGAGTAGGTCATATTGTCCAACCCCTGTCCATCACTTCACAGACTGCCATTAAACCCTAACTAGGCGGAAAAGCAAAAGAGGTGGGAAAAATTCATTGCAGAAAGGGAGTGGGAATACTTCCTAAGCAAGTAGATAGAACTATCCAGGCTTTCTAAAGCATCAGGTAGGCTATGGGGGGGTAGCTGGTCATATGTCAGAATAAAGTGGAGTGGATTCTAGTCGACTAAAAGAAATACTAATCACCAGTAATGAGAAGTCAACCTAAAAAGGAAATCGAGACGACAACGTCATAAAAAGGTATGACTGACTTCTAGAAAATAGAAAGGGAAAGAAGGCTACAAAGTAGGGAAGAAAGAAGAGACATATCCTTAGCACTGTAGAGAGGAACGAGTACTAGGGTGACCGACTAGGAAAGAGATCCGTCAGAGTCGGGTCATGACCAAGAAGAAGAAGGCATGGAAGAAAAGGCGTCCCCTATGGAAGCAGAATTGTGGATAGAGCAGCGAGAAGCTCTCCAATTAGAAGTTCTCCAAGAAGTAAAACCTCCGACAGATACACATACTCGGATACAAGATATTGTCGAAGAGGACCTCAGACTAGGAGATGGTGACTTTGGTATATGGAGCCGACTAGACGACGAGACATACACTAGTAGACATCTCATTATCCGTCGACCAGAAGAAGGAAATTGGGTTACGCTTCAAGCGGTACCCTCCAACCGAAGTATCCACTTACTTTTACCTACACATGAAGGAGCACCTCCCTACCAAATACAGCTTTGGAGGACACATACCATTTAGCACTACAGACAAATAATTGCAGTTGGACATCAACAGATGAAGTCGACACTAACTGACTGCTGGTTGAAGAGAAAGCGATAGAAACAACTGACGGGAATGAGAGTTCCATTGATGATAGTTATGTAGAGAGGAATAAGCAAATAACCCCACCACCCCCACCACCACCTCCACCACCGCCACCTCCTGAAGAAAGCAGTGACAGTGACGTCAACATGGGTCACGGGTCAGCACACATTCCTCTATATGAGGGTGATGAGGACCCCAAATGTCACTGGTTTGTCTGTGAGTCAACTTGGGAGGCTAACCAAGTTATGGATGAAGATAGGCAGATGGAACAGTTCGCTGGTGCATTGAGGAAAAGGGCATTAACTTGGTACATGAACTTTTCTGAAAGAACCCCCAGAGAAACCAAAGCCGAGATCAAAACACAATTTATATCATTTTTCAAAACTCTAAATGCAAAACATCTGACAGTAAAGAAACTAAAAACGACATCACAGAAGCCAAGAGAGACTATCCGTAATTACAATAAGTGATGGAAAGACCTTCTTAGCCAATTGGACTATGTTATTGATGAACAATTATTAATCCAGTGGTTTCTTGTAGGTTTATCACAGAAAATTCGCTGACACATAAGTCTGGAGACATTCAAGACTTATGAAGACGCGCTTACAAAATATCTCCAAGTAGAAATGGATGAGCACATACCAGCATACTCCACTGATCACAGATTAGAAGAACAGCTTGAGAACGTACAGAAGTCATTAAAATAATTAAACCTCAAAAGTCAGGATATCTAGTGCACGAAGTGCTCGATGGATGGACATTCCAAAGACATATGTCGATAGGAAATCAACCAACAGGATGTTCAATTCATGCAGACTAAATGTTTTTGCGACATTTTCCAAGAGCATGGAGACCACTCGACAAAAGATTTCCAATTCAATATGAAGAACGGCAAGGCATCTTGGTGTGCAATCTGCAAAACCAAAAATAATAACATGGTCGACTACCATCTGAAACTCAAGAATTGACAAAATTATCATGCAGTCTATTAGACCAATGCAGTTTCACAAAGTAATGAGCAAAACCACGAGCCAAATGATTAGAACAATCAAATATACGAAGGTCGAAGATACGAGCACTGGTATGACAATCGATGTGAAGGATATGGAGGTCGAGGTCGATTCTCTGGGAATCGAGACAACTGACCACGTCAAACCATCCAATGTTTCACATGTTATAAGGAGGGACATCGACATGCAGACTGTCTATACAAGGACAGTACTGACCTCAAATTCTGTACTAATTGTGGCGTAGGGGGTCACTCATTAGAGGATTTCCGTATTATTCTTGAAAAGATAAATAAAAAGAAGAATTTTAATGTCTTGTCGTGTGTACAAAAACATGATACTGTCAATACAAAGAATTTACATATCGTAACCCGACAAGGGATGAAAACTGGGAGTGATAACCCCCAAATAAGCAAGATAAAAGAGAAAAATGTTTATCCTGACCTAGTTAAAGAAATACAAATATATAAAGATGCAAAAAATATATTTAGAGAATTCGCACGATAGGAAGAAGCAAATGACAATTGACATAACACAATAAAAGAATTAATACAGCTAGTACAGATAGATAACTCAGTAACTCAATTCATCAACTTATTATATGAAATAAAACATAACAACACCAAAAAAAAACAAAGAATATCTGCAGTTTAAATCAAAAAGATAAAAGTGATACTGACCCACTTGTTGACTTGGAAATTGAAGGATACCATGTCCGACAAGTTATACTCGATTTCGGATCACAGGTAAATATTATGACTCGACACACATGGGAACAGTTAGGTAGACCTAGACTATATGAGTTAGGCATATACCTAAAACTAGTCGACCAAGGCCTAATTGAACCTATTGGGGTATGGAAAAATGTGGAAACCACAATTAAGGGAATATCAACCAAAGTCAACTTCGAAATTATTGACCCTAAGGAAGGATCCAGCTCCTTTCCAGCATTAGTAGGTCGAACTTAGGGAAGAAAGATGAAAGCGTCGATATCCCTAGATAAAGAGAGAATAAAATTAAAAGGAAATGGACAAAAGGTCATTGTACCTACTCATCCATCCCAAGGAGAACCTTGGACAGAACCTATCGATGAAGAAGTTGATATCTGACAACTTTATCAGATACAAAATAATGCAGATTATATAGAACCTAATATGTATGGAGAACTTCATTTAGGTAACCAAGACTCAGTTGGTTATAATTTAGATGCAAAATTATATGATTGGGAAGTCAATAACTATGAAACAAAAGCAAGAGGGTGCTGGACTATCCAAAAAGTACAGAAAAATCCCACCCGACAATGCTTCATAGTGTCCATTGTACCAAAAATATTTGAGAAAAAAATTAGGGAATACCCTACTTTAAAACCTACAAATATAAATAATACAAAAATACCAAGATATAAGGAGAGAGAATCACCAGTCATGCATATAGAAAAAGTGTCCAAAAATATTGGTGAACATGGTTGACTACAAAGTTTAGTAGAAAATTTTACAGGACAAGCTGCTAGATGGTGGGATACCTATCAGAAAAGACTGCAGACCTGGACAATAGCTTCGACTTACTTTGTAGAAAGGTTTGGAGCAAAGAAGTTAACCAACCAAGATTAGATACCTATTTTCATTCAAGGACAGAATCCAGAAGACCATATTAAGACATGTGAAAAAGAATGGAGAAGACTTGGGTACAAAGATGAACACACATGGCCACACCTGTTTCCATCAACCCTCATCGACTTACCAAACAAATGGTATAAGATGGAGGAAGCTCAAGGTGAAACGTTCCTATGGAATGAACTCAGATAAAAATTTATCAAAGATTTCAAATTTATACCACAAAATGAGAATTTGGTCGAAACAACAAAGTAGATTCAAGAATTTATACAACCGATAGAAAACAAACCCTTACCAGAAAATCGACAGACAATGGACTGTAACAATATACAAGCCGAGACAATACCACAGTCGACAAGACTATAGGTTGAAAATGAAAATATAGAAGGGAAAATTTTTATATGGAAATCAAACCATGTCAAAACGACCAAACCTATTCACACAGTACTCAAAGTTGGAACCACCGACAAGGACGATACTGACTGAATGACTGCAGCCGACTTCCCTGCCACATTCTCCCAGTTTAGAGAAGAAAGTCAACAAATCAGTGAAGCCAAAGCACTAGAATGGATAAATGCTAAGGTCAAAACTAGAGAGTTTGACATCTCAAATTATGACCGACCAAAAATGGCAAAGATTGGAGACTACTAGAGTGAAGAGCAGACAACAGAAATAGTGAACTTATTAAAAGAGTTCCAGGATGTATTTGCCTGAGATTATACATATCTCAAAGGTTTAGTCCACAAAATGGGTGAAATGAAAATTGACACTAAACTTGATATTCCGACCTATGAAGAAAATGCCATATAAGCTAGCTCAATAATACAAAGAGATAGTAAAAAAGGAGATTGATAACATGCTTGCAGCAGGCATCATCTACCCTATTGACCAGTCAGAATGGGCAAGTCCAATCGTCGTTCAACCTAAGAAACATGATTCGACCAAATTGAGAATTTGTGTCGACTTCAGGGAGCTAAATAAAGTGACACTAAGAGACCCATTTCCAACTCCTTATGCAGATGAAATCTTAAATTAAGTTGCGAGACATGAATTCTACTCATTTACAGATGGATTCTCAGGTTATAACCAAGTACCAATAGCTAAAGAAGATTAGAAAAAGACAACATTTGTATGTGAATTTGGCTCATTTGCTTACAAGGTTATGCCTTTTGGATTAAAGAATGCACCTGCAGTATTCTCTAGAATTGTGGTAAAAACATTCCAAGAATATATTTACAAAACCATGGCATTATACTTTGATGATTGGACAATATACTCCATGTTAAAAGATCATTGCAAGTGGCTAAGGCTTATGTTGGAAAGATGTCGACAAATCCAGTTAGCTTTGAACATCAGGAAGTGCATATTTGTGACTTCCATAGGGATATCGTTAGGACACATTGTTTGTAAGGAAGGTATTAAGGTATATTTTGCAAAAATCAAAATTATCCTCGACCTAAAACCACTAGTGAACTCAAAACAAGTCAGAGTGTTACTAGGTCATACAGGCTATTATAGAAAATGCATAAGATACTACTCAGATATGACCTATGCACTAGAAGAAATATTAAGGAAAGATAAAGAGTTCGACTAGACAGAAGAGTGCCATATATCATTTGAAAAACTAAAAAGAAAAATAGTCAAAGCACCAATCCTAAGGTTTCCAAAGTGGTCAACTAAATTCCATGTCCACATCAATGCATCAGGTCTAGCAATAGGAGCAATTATAACTCAACCAGGAAATGATGAAATGGATTATCCTATAGTTTACAGTAACAGAAAATTAAACAAAGCTGAGAGAAACTATTCGACGACAGAAAGAGAAGCATTAGGAATGGTCTTCGTACTACAAAAATATCGACATTATCTCCTAGCTAACCCATTTATATTCTACATTGACCATCAGGCACTTAAGTACCTCATCAATAAGCCTCTACACCATGGAAGAATTTGTTGATGGCTACTTCTATTCCAAGAATTTTAATTTGAATTCGTCGTCAGACCAGGTAATTTAAATGTCGGTCCTAACCATTTATCTCGAATCGACATAGGAGAGGAACTGACAGGAGTCGAAGACGACTTACCAGATGCACATATTTTTTGAATAGAAGAAGTCCCGACAGAGTTAGAGGAAATAACTCAGTTTTTAGAAGATGGACAAGCACCTGAAGGCATGAGTACCAAAAATAAACAGATCTTAGCCATGAAAGATGCACCCTATAGCCTCATAAATGGATTCCTGTACAAAATGGGGTTAGATGACATCCTTAGAAGGTGTGTACTAGAACATGAAAGAGACAACATTATGCATGAATCACATTACAGACCTACAGGAAAACATTTCCAAGTAGACACAACTGCAAAGAAAATCCAACAATCAGGGTTATGGTGGCCGACACTTCACAAAGATTGCAAAAAAATTGTAAGCAAATGTGACAGATGTCAACGACTAGGTCGACCCCTACCTAGCACAGAAATGCCTTTGATATTAGTAAACCCAAGTTTGACATTTTAAATTTGGGCCATAGAATTCATAGGACCATTTCCTATACCAGCAAAAAGAATAGGTGCAAGGTACATAATAATTGCAGTCAAATATGTAACCAAATGGGCAGAGGTAGCACCAGTCGACACATGTTCCAATGAGATAGCTACTAAGTTTATCTATGAGAATATCATCACCATATTTGGATGTCCATTAACCCTAATCAACGACCAGGGAAAAAAATTTATTAATAGAACTATCAAAACCCTAACCGACCAGTTCCAAATCGACCATCGTTGGAGTACACAATACCATCCTCAGTCGAATGGATCAATTGAAACATTTAATAAAACATTAACAATAGGACTAACCAAAATATGTAATGCTGATAAAGATGACTGGGATGAGAAGATACCTGCAGTACTATGGGAATATATAACAACATACAAACGATCAACCGACCAAACCCCCTTTCGACTAGTGTATGGACAAGAAGCAGTAGTTCCACTACACTTCCGACAACATACACCTATTATTGCAGATATTCTACATGTGGATGTCGAAAAAGGAAGAAAGGACTGACTATTACAACTGAGTAAACTTTAAGAACACCGACTAATCATGATACAACATAAAAAAATCCAGAAACATCAAAACCAAAAATATGTCGGTAGGAGACCTTGCTTTACTATACAATAGTAGAGTAAAAGGAAAACCTAAAAAGTTACATACAGAATTGATGGGACCCTATATTGTCGAAGAGATACATACCAATGGATCAGTCTAACTAAGGACGTTCCCAGGCATAGTATTTCGGAAACTCGTTAATCGAGCCCGACTGAAACGTTTAAAAAAAAATCATATAACGACCATAACAGTTAAACAAAAGCTATAAAAATATAAAAATCCAAAAAGCAAAATAATACCATACATGCACAAAATTATGACAGGAAATCACCAATTTGACAACCAACATCATGCCCATCGACATAACTCCATCGACCATTTTCATAACCGACATCGACCGACGACCTCGATAGTCCCATCGTGCATTCATGACCTCGAGCGCCGAAACCAATTCGCCATTAACGCACACTCAAGTGTTCCAGCTGGAACATCATGTATGCCATTAATACACCTATCGACGACAACATCCAATGTGTCCCCTATAAATACTAAACCACCAAAGGATCATTCACCGCAATTCAAACAAAAGAAAAGCAGAAAGAAGAAACCGTCTGACTACTGATGGAGCAACACACAGCCTTTTTCGAAGCCTCCAAAGTGTTGCAAGATCACATGGAGGAGTCTATAATCACAGAAATAGTACTGAGAGGCTGGCCTGATTACTACGGGCAAGTCTATCAGCACACTAGACAGACCCGACAAGGGATCCAAGCACTCGAGAAGAGGAAAACCACTGATGAAGCACTCAGAAGAACAATTGAGGATCAAATAGTGTTTGAGACAACTAAACTCCAAAATATTGATCCATTCCCAACTTATAAAAAGTAGACATCATCTTCCCGCAGATGAAACGACTCATGGAGACAACAGAGGAAAAGGACCAGTTTATGGGTCCCGACATAGAAAGAATAGCTGAACTTTCCATTCAAGAGAAAATGTCAATCTTTACAAGTCTGACTACACTCACCATCGACATACAAAAAATATTGCATACTTAGACAAATTTCCAACATCATCTAGCAGTGACAGCTCCAAGAATTGTAGAAGTTTGTGTACAGAAAAGACCGACCATCAAAATTCACAGCCATAAAGATCAAGCACAAAATAATGACTACTTAGACAGACATGGAAGTTTTTGTACCTCCCTGTTTCTTTGGGATGAAGAAACGTTTTGTTCATGGGGGAGATGTTGGAGGAGCAAGTCGGTATGCCGACTTGAACGATAGCCAACTTAGTCGATTGGCCGACTAAGTCGGTCAACCGACTAACTAGAGATTAGGTCGGCCACCTAAAGTTGTGTCGATTCACTGAACCGACAGGTAGTTATTTTGTAACTGTTTTGTAATCATATATATTGGGCTATTGAGCCGGATGAGAACTCGGTTCAGTTCTTTGTATTGTATGAACCCTCTCATGCTAATATAATCTGTTATTCTATCTACTTGTTCTTGTCTCTTGTCTCTGTTATGTATGTATGTTTTAGTATGTATTACTGGTAACATTATGTGATATGTGAGATTACAACAAACATCTTATGAGATAAAGAGCTCTAATAATACCTTGAATCTTTTCTTGTATATCACTTTCAAACCAATTATTTTATGATTTTGTTATGCTAAGTTTTTTGATTCAGCTTCTAATTATTTGAACAGTTGCTCAAAAGATATATTTTAATTATCATGATCTTCAACATTTTCATACATAGAGACTACTAGCTCATCTAAACTTGTTACCAAAACTTGACTCTTAATTATCTTTGAGGGCACTAGAGGGTAAGTGGAATTACTACTTGTGGGGAACATTACCTTTTATAAAATAGACTGAAAGGCCTAGGGACACCTTTAAGTTATTCTCTTTCGACATGATATATAGTTAAGGCCATTTTATGAATTTTTTTTTAACTCATGTGTTTAGCAGGGATTAGAATGCTCTAGTACCAATCGACTTCCTATATTCAAAATCTTTATACAAGGAAAACCCGCCAGGGTACTGAACAAGCCTGCTGGTAGTGGGGAAATGCTAAGTAATAACTTACAAGGAAGTTTGGTAAATGCAAGTAAACCCGTTGGGGTACTGAACAGGCTCGCTGGAAGCAGGGATATGCTTGCATGGTACCAAGATAAACCTACCGATGTACTTAATAGGCCTGCTGGCAGCGGGGAAATATCAGGTAAAGGGATTTGGTTAATGAACCACTAGGCACATGATTTGAAAGAAAAATAATATATATAAAAACACATCTACATAGGCCTATTTTTTATGATGTTATTATAGAATAACCCTAAGCTGACCTTGGATCCGACAGTCTTATTTCCATCAATATCTAGGATATGATTATCCTAGAAATGGCACCCATAGCTGAAAATTTCCACAAATTTAAAGGTGAGTTCAAAGAATTGTTGAGATGACAAGATATATTTACAACAAGGCAAGGGTGACTAGTTTTCCCTATGTTACTATGCATCACATCATCAATGATCCATTTATATTTCTATACATTTTAGCACTATTTTTTAATATATCTATCTGAATCCTTTCCCTTTATTAGTTAGTCTTTTTCTCTTTACAAACTTACAACAGCATGACTGAACTTTCTTAATTCTTTTGCAAATTACATAGTTTTCTTGTATGGCTTGAGGAGATGACATATCTTTGGTTTGGGGGAGGATTAGTTGATTGTCTGTCTTCATTTTTACTTATAAAATACTCATTTCCAAATGATAAAGTGTTTGCAGGATAATGCAGCTAGCGAAGTTGGGCCTTAAAGTTGTGGATGAATAAGCAAGAATGTTAAAAGAATGATTTCATATAAAAAGCTGTATGAAGGATCATATGAAGGGTCAAATGTTGGTGTGAATAAAAGGCCAAATGATGAGTTGGAAAAATGTTTTTATGATATTTATGTACTTTTGATTAAGTGTTGGCTTAATTTCATTGGGTAAAAATCCAAGTCATATCGTTAGGGTCACACCTATATGATATTATGACTAATGTTGATTAATGATTGTACGAATTAAATCTAATATGATCTTATTTCATTCCTATATGGATATGATACGACCTTCGAATAACCATCAAGTACCTTTTGGTTATCATGACCTTTCCATCTTCATCATTCTCTTTTATATTTGCACGCATAAGCTATCAGATAATCCACTCTCCTCATTGAACTAAGGTTATGGTTATAAGTTTGGTTATACACTTGAACTAGGTTACACGTTCAACCTGTCTAAAGCTTGCTTTGGACATGGTTGAACCAACTAAAAATTAGAAACTCATTCAATCACGTGATTTAGATGGCAACGCTCCAAAAATTCACCATAATGGCACAATCATTTAGGCATGCCGAGTTGGTTGCATGATCATTTGGCAGGTTGAATGCGGCATGCTTTAAAACTAGTAGTGTGCAAACCTTTCTCAATTCCATCACCATCACTAACCATTATTATTCTGGAGCATTTTAGCCATCTTTCCTGAAAACCTTGTATTCCTTCTTTTGTTTCCGGCATGCCGAATAGATTTGAGCCCGAGAGTTATTAGAATCTATTTCAAATGACAGAGTTTAGGGAGTGTAGAGAAGTGTTCTTTCATGCCGGATGGAACCCTTTCCTCCATTCGCTGCAAGGTTATGACGAGGAGATTTCATTTCTGTTCACAATGGGATTTGATGGGAGGATGGCCAAAGTAGGTCACCTTTCTTTTCAAGTCATTGAAGAATCGATTTCCTGTGCCACTGAGCTTCCTTGGGAGGGTGAAAGGTGGCATAAACATTGGTTTGTTCCACAAACATCACACAATTTTGCGCTGAAGCTTGAGTTCCAGTATGTAACAGGTGTGAAAGGAAACCATCATAGCTAGATAAAGCCGGAGTATATCAAGCCATTGACAGTCATCATTCACTTAGTTACATGCGAAGGTAAATTTAGCGTTTTTAAGTCTTGTCACCTTCGGTTGTTAGACCACTTTGTTGATAATAGATGCTTGAATTTCCCTTTCTTTTTTCGTCATAGCTTAGAGAAAATGTCAAATTTGGTTAGAAAGAATACCTTGCATCCTAAGAGTAGTCTGTACCATCATAGTATAATCAAAATGTTAATCTTGAATCAGCTTAAGGACCAAAGCCAGTCGTGGGAAATATTTGTTTTCAAAGTGCTCAATCCCCACCTCAATATTCGTAAACGGTCTTGAAATTTTCATCCTGGGTGTAGACCAACCCCGCCCATAGAAGAAGAAAACCTTGATGTTGTCCACCTTGATAAGGGTGTCTCAGAACCTAATTCACCTATGTAAGAAACCCTTGCTAGTCCCATGTGTGCTGAGTTTGTGCCTTTTTCATGACCTCGTACTAGAAGACAGAAGGATAAAAGTGTCCAGCATAGGCCTTGACCCAATACTCAGACTGTGGTTTGGCTTGATGATCAGAATAGCCATCTAAATTATGAGGCCGAGGTAGAGGAAATCAATCCCAACTCATCCCTCTTAGCACTAGCTATCCTCTCTACTTAATTTCTCAAGGACACCGATCAGATGGATATTCCTGCATCTGAACATCCCCTTCCTACTGTCAATTTGGACCCGCCTTCAACAGAAATAAGTCCTCCATAGGATTTTAACCAGTCCCCAAAACCATTGACGCCACCGCAACCCACCTTAGAATAGTTAACTTCTGAGTTAACTCAATCGATGAAGCAAAATGAAGCACATGTCAAGTTAATTTGAGAGGTTCATGAAGAAAACGGAGAATTGCAGTTACAAATTAAGAATATAGAGGATCTACATAAAACCATTAGTATATCTTAGAGAGATCGGCAAGAGAGGCATGCTCTTCTGAAAGCATAAGTGAGGAAGTTGAAGTACAAGCAATCTATTCGATCCAAGTCAGAGGAAGATGCTGACGCAACTCTGCCTCCTTCCTTATGATATCTTTTACTTTGCACCAGTGGGACCTGGTATTCTTCTGGTTCAGGGGAATGTTGGTCCCCATTTTGTCACTATTTTTGCGTCCAATACTTCACATATTAACATATGTTTTGCTAATTTTTAGTGTCTTTTGCACCATGCAACTCCCTCTACAAGCTTTAGGTATGACTAAATTAGGATTTATGTCAATTCTATTTATTATCATCATTTTATGGTTTCAATGGTTAAAATTGGCACATAATACGGAGTGTATTTTCTATATTAATTCATGTCTCTTATTCTTTGTAGGTTATATGGTCTTTTTGGTGACCTAACAAATAGACACATGTTTAGATTAGTATATGGAGAGCATGCCCAGCTTGCTGTCTAGATCATCAAACAGACTGTGCATTTTCTGATAGCATGTTTCTATGTATTAAGAGCATGAAAACAGCTAGAAACTGTCATCACCACGTGCTAGTATCTCAGCGTTAGTATTCTTTTGGAATAAGTGCCCATCTAGTACTTTTGTGTGACACCTCGATGCAGGCTTTGATTCAGATTGAAGTCATGAACCACATTGCGCGTTGAAGGAACCTGATCTACGAGAAAAGAGGGACTGTTAGTTGTTAGTTGTTAATGTATTTATTTTCCATTATGATTTCCTTATCATGAAGAGTAGTCAACCACTAAAGGGTTGACTTGCTTGCCTCCATTGAAAGATGTATATATAGACGCTGTCATGTTATTTAGGAGTGCTTTTGAGAGTTTGAGAGTCTAGAGTCTGAGTTTCTTCCTTTTACCAGTCCAATCTGAAAAACTCTGTAACACCACCTTTTATTCTAATGAAAGTGTTATTGTGCTGTATATGATTGTGTTTGATTAGAAGAAGCATAACTCTGTTCGTTGGGAGCCCCCCCCGAAAAATATAGTCTTTAAATCCTTGCGTAGGTTTTGTTATTTCTTTCCTCTGCAATTAGTATAATTCTATTTATGAGTTGTTTAGTTTTGTTTCTATAATATTTCATGTTTACTATAGTATAGATTTCAATTTAAAATTATGTTGAGCATGTAGGTTCTTTTTATTAAATTGCAACCGGTTGCGTTTAAGATATCTTTCAAGTTTTTCTGCAAAGTCCTTCGATTTCTAGATTAAATTTCTTTGATTGATTGTAATCTAATTATGCTTATTCTAGTTTTTATCATGAACCCGCTTAAGAATATGTTAGTTTTTTTTGAATTATGAAATTAGTTTAAGTTGTATTACTATGGAATTCAGTCATTAAAGTAGGTTTACTTCATGTTTTACATTACAGTAGTACATGCATGGGGTAGCTGCTCTTCAATTAAGCATTTAAATTTATTGTTTCTTTAAAGTTTTAACATTTCCTTCAAACAGACTATCATACAGATAGTCTGTTCCACCTTTTATACAGACCTTCATTTCCACTTGTTATACAGTCGCTCATTCAGTCCTGTGTGTTTTTAATTCATTTCAAAGTTTATCTTTCTAGTTTTTCGATTCTATATGAATATTAATGGTTGGATAATGTTTATATTTTCTTTTAAAGACCTTCAGATAAGATTGTTGGAGACTTCTTGTTAAAACTCATTTCTCCTCCCTCTTTCTTTTACCTTATGCATAGGAATGATATTATGTAAATTAACTCATTGTATTGATCTGTAATTGAGCCTTTAATTCAAGCTGTTCCTTTAGTTTTAAATTACATGTGTTAATAGATTAGGTGTTTATAATTTTTTCTTTTAAATTATACAATTGTGAAAAGGATCTATAATATAGAACTCAAATCATCCTTGAGATTTTTCTATTTGTTCATAAACTATGTCTATCCTTATACAGTACTTTGTAAATAGGAGTCACTTGTATATAAATAATCATGCATTAGAGGAAATTTGGGGTCTAAAATGGGCCTTATAATAAAATGCGCCAACAATAAATTTTGTGAGTTGGAATTCAAGAACCAATAGAATTTCAATCAAATGAGTCAACCATAATGGTTGAATTGACATATTTGTCATAAAAGAAAACTAATTTTTTTGTTCGTATTTTCGACATATCTCCCTGTGTTTTTACTCAAATTTCAGGTGGGAGAGCTCATTGGATGCATAATTTAATTCCAAATCTAACGAGTACCCACACTACATACTTTTGACGGACCCCTCTACCCCAAAAATAAGAAATACCTAAAAAACGTGGTGATGATGTCATCATCACATTTTTTAGGTATTTCTTGTTTTTGGGGTAGAGGGGTCTGTCAAAAGTATGCAGTGTGGGTAGTCATTGGATATAGAATTAAATTACGCATCCAATGATCTCTCCCACTCATAATTTGAGTAAAAACACAGGTAGATATGTCGAAATTACGAACAAAAAAAGTAGTTTTTTTTCATTCGTCCTCCAAAATTAATAACTATTATTTTATTATTTTAACTATTATTTTATCATTTTCCTTAGGAGGCCCATTTTAGACCTCAAATTTCCTCTAATGTTTACTATTTCTTGTAACTGGACATTTCTCAGTTTACACATTTTTGTAGAGATCAAACTAGACTTAATTCCCTTTAGCTTTTATACTTCTTTTGAGAGTCATTTTGATACCCCTCCTGCCCTAGTTCCTATTACAGTAAATGCATACCCTCAGAATAATCAAGGAGAGTGGAACTAAGATAATTTAGTTAGTGTATGTATCATTTCTATTTGGTTGTTGTAAAATCTTCTTAATATAGTCATTTTCTCAAGTAAAAAATCAATCTCTCTAGATAGAATAGTTTATTGTCATAGCACTGTTTATATCCGAACATTTATAAGTAGTTTGATGTCACTTTTGTTTTCATTATATTACTTAGGTCCTTATAAATTCAACTTAAGATCTTTAGATTATCACCACAACACTCTCTACCTTCGCATATATTTTGTAGCAACTCTAAGCCTACTAACCCCGGTTGATAATTAAATATTAGGTAAATTATTCAAGACAATATTTTTACCAACAATTACCGACCACCTGCTTGCTTAATTTGGCATTTTGTTGTGTCAATTCTTGACATTTCTTATCTATCTCTTTCTTCCCTTGCTCCTCTTTTGATTTTTCCTCCTCTAACTCATTGATCTGTTGTTTCAGCTTTGTAAGCTCGGTATCTTTCAGGCCTATTTAGGACATTGCTTTAGAAAGAGAACTGATATCTACCTCTCTAGCTACATTTACTGATTTAATTGCACCCTATGTGCAATTTTCCTGAAGCTTTCTTTCCTTTGTTGCCATCTTAGCCTTTAATTATTTTTCACTCTCCTTTAGAAGTTTGGCATCAACTTCCCATTGCTTTTCTTTCTCCTCAAGCTTCAACAACTTGGCCTTACAATCTGTAAGATTAGCGTTTAATGTTTCTCTCTCTTTCTCAAATTCAGCCACCTCACTTGTCTGAATGAGCTGGGTGGAAGGGATTTTCAACTTCTTTTTAAGTACCTGGATCTCTTTTTCTTTCTCATCCAACAATATTTGAGCTAAGTCTCTCTTATCTGCATGTCCATCTATATGTACTGATTCATTCTGTAAATTGTTAATTTGGACCTTAAGGGCCTTGTTTTCAACTCTTACCTTCCTCAAGTGGTCTTGAGTTTTTGCTTTGTTTGACTCTAGCTTGGACATCTGTAATGTGGCCTTTATAAATATAGTATTCAATATGTCACTGGTCTCTCTGTTAAGGTGTATTATATCAGTAGTGGGAACCTTTTTGAGGTTCACATTGACCTCTGATACCTTATTTCCTACTGTCAAGGCCAGGTTGAGGGTGTCTCTAGCATGATCCCTCACAGACCTAAATGCCACGTTTGGGTAGGGAAACTGTACTACTTCATCACACAGCTTCGCTGTCTCATTAAATTTTCTATTATCTCTTTCTCTGTAAGAGTCTAGTCAATATTCTTTAGAGGCATGCCTGTTTGGAGTCTATCCACAAAACACATACTCCTGGATCTCTAACTTGGATCTTTTGTACTGTTCTTGTTTCTATTTGTCTTCCCTTCATACTGCTTCTCTTAACTTGTACTAACTACTATTCTTGTTCAACTTTCTACTTTTTGGGCATGCTGGCAGTATCTACCTCATCAGTCTCCATGGGTTCTGAAGGTCCTCTTTTCATTGAACTTTCTGAATAACTGACTAATGATGAAACATTCCCAGCCATTGCAACTACTTTGGACAGGTCCATTTGGGGAGAATTATCCCCTGGAAGGGGTGAGATAGAGTCTCATCCTATGCTGATATCCATTGTGGTAGAGTTAGGGAAATCATCCTAGTTGGACGCTTCTCTAAGCCCAGTTATTTCAGTGTGCTCAAAAGGCTTACTCTTGTGAGATTTTCTCGTTTTGGAAATTACTTGATGCAGGTCATAGTTTATAGCCTGTTCCATAGAGAATCCCATGCCTTTGAGTAAGTTACCAACTAGTGGCAGGGAATCCCTTCTCTTGACAGTGTATGGCCCTACCTCCTAGGGGAAAGTAATGCTTGAGCCCTTCTTAGAGTTCAAAAAGTGTTCTTCTTCAACAGTGAGTCTTTTCCTAATTAATTCCAAGGAGAAAACCTGGGCAGTTAGAAATTCTGGAAGGACATAAGACTAACGTAGAAAACCATATAGCCTTTTGATTTTTTGAAATTCTGCCAGGAACTAGTCTGCTATCATCTTACTAGGAGACAGCTGCAGTATTTGCCTCATCTCAGAAAATACCCTGGGAAACCTTTCTTGGAAGAAAAGGTTATATATTTCTACCTTCAAAGAGTTCATGAATTTATAGTATTCCTTGGTCATGTCATCCATGATCTCTAGCTCAGGAACCTGTAAATCATCTTTGTTATAAGATAAGAACATTCTTAACAAAAAATATTGGAATCTGAAGACTTTGGTATCGTGGAAATTAGCTAACTGAGAATGAATGTTCTCAGCTAGAAATTCATTAAATTTTAAGACAATAGGACTAAAAGGATACCCATGGAAGTTTAGGTTCGACAGGACAGGTACTCAAAACAAACAGTAGACTTAACAATGACTATGTGATATAACCATTAGTATCTAGACCTAGAAACTGACTGGCTAGGGTTATGCACCACTAGGTTTCTTCGTTAAATTGATTTAGGTCAATGGGGTAAGATAGGATGATAACTTCAGCATTAGGTTTTGAATAAGATTTCAATAAAACATCTCTATTTTTGACAGTAGACTCTCAAAACAAATGTATGATACTCTCTTCTCAGTATTTTAGGGATATGTAGAAAAATTTGTATGGGACATGGAGGGTTTTAGGAATGACAAGATCCTGAATAGAGCAGAGGATTTTGGACTTGGACCTATTCATGAAAACCCCTTCAGTGGCAGAAAAAGTGTATGCACACTAGTTAACAAACTCGGGGAAATGGGGGGTCTGGTTAACAGAGAAAAAATGGAAAATGGATTTAAAAACACCACAGGTATCGCTACCCTGGTCCTTAAGGACTTCCAATTTACCCTTAGTAGTTTCAATTGTTTTGCAAGATAGAATGGTATCAAAGATATTAGCATTTTCATCCACAAGAATTTCTCCTTCCCTCTGACCTATAACCCCTGATTCTGCATTATCCCCTACATCTACCACTTCTATTTCTCCTACTTTTTCCATTTTCAACAACACTGAGGGAGTATCAGGGTGCCTACCTTGTTTCCTTAGCACAGTGTTCCGATCTGTCTATGCTGGCACTCTGTATGCATTTGGGGCATTCGTCAATCTTGAGGCTCTAGAAAAGACAAACCTTTTCAACTCCACGTAGACCTGTTTATAATTTTCTATACCGGATAATCTTCATGCTTCTCCATACAATCTGCACCGTAGATCATTTCTCTTTGCAATATGAGCCTTTGATATGCAAGGTCTTTGTGTCGAAGTTTCCACACTACCAGTATGTGCAGCTTAATTTGGGAAAATTGACCTTCTCCTTCGATCTCCAAATTACCTTCATCAGGACCGTCCACACCTGAGAGTTTTAACATTCCGCCAACGCTTCCTCCCTTGATCGAGTGTGCAACTCTTGATCAAGATTGCTCTCTCTTCAAAATCGTCGATCTTGGTGGGCTCTACAAATTTTCACGGATTGACATCCTGACCCCTTCTGTGCTAGTTCATATCATGAAATGTATCACAATTGTAAGTCTATATTTTCTTTCATCTCAGCCCTCCGTAATGTTCTCCCTTTAGCATATTTCACAATTTGGGAAATATTCTATGGTTGAGCATGTCCACTACGCGGAATGATCCAACGCCGTTGATCTATCCTTAGATTAATCTCAACCTTCCATTGTGGTTCCCATTTAACGCACTCCACAAATCCAATGACCATGTTTTTCCTGGCATATTTGACCCATGAAATTCCTTTTCACTGTTGATCTTTATCCTTTTGAATCAGAACCGTCGATTCATGCCATTCTTTACCTCATTCCTACTGCTGCTTATTCCAAAGATAGAATGCTTCGCCACAAATTCCTTCAGCACCCCTGTTAAATATAAGGGTTCCCTCCCAATATTTCTCGATAAGGTCTCTTCCCCCAAAACCTTCTGTAATCCAAATTTCTAAATATGGTGCTAACAACTGGCTCCATAAGGGATGCTATCCTCCCAGCGAGGCAGCAAAGAACCCCGTATACCAGTTTTCAAATCCATTTACGACCTCCTCCTTTTTATTTTACTTTATTTTTTTGAAAGAAAATAGAATTGAAAAATGGTCACCTCTTCTGATCTTAGGGCCTTTTTGGCGGGCTTCAAATATTTCGATTCACCATATCTATTGAATGAAAAAACAAGAATATTTACACTATAATACATGGAACTCTATCCCTTTACTCCAGGTAATGCTTCAAAAATATCCTATTCAATGGGCCTCCTTCATACTATGACCCATCCTTACATTGCAGAATGAAAGCAATTTTACCCCTGAGTGCTACAATGAGGTATGGGCCTACCCACAAGTGATCAAATTTTCCTTGTTTTCCTTTGTCTTCATGCTGGGCATCCCATTTTAACACCGAGTCGTCAACTTGAAAAACATCCTCCTTTATTATTCTATCAAAGGTATTCTTCATCTTCTCCTGATGTATTTGTACCTTATCATAGGCCTTATCCCTTAGTTCATTCAGTTCAATAATCTGGTTGATCCTTCTTTGAATAGGATTGAGTTGTCTTGCTGGTCTTCCAACAATTTCATAACTGGGACTCCTAGGGATGCAGGAAAAATTACCTCAGCTCCATACACCAATTGAAATGGTGGCATACCAATAGCCCTCTTTGTGGTGATCCTCCCAGACCACAAGGCATATTTCAACTTCGTATGCCAGGCTCTTTTGTTGTCCTCCAACAGCTTCTTAATAATCCTCACCAGACTCGTGTTAGAGGATTTTGCCAGTTTGTTACCCTGTGGATAATAAGAAGTGGAATGATTTAGGCCTATATGATACTTATGGAAGAAATTAATCATCTTTTTGGACTTAAAAGCAGGTGCATTATCTGTCACAATTATTTTAGGACAACCAAATCTTGCCAAAATATTATTTTCCAAGAAATCCATTATCACTTCTTCTATAGCTCTTCTAGTGGGCATTGCTTCAATCCACTTTTTAAAATAATTAGTAGCTGTTAAAATCCACTTATGCTATCCTGAGGAGTTGGGATTTATCTCCCTAATGAAATCCAACCCTCATTGCTGGAAAGGTGCTTCTATTGATATAGTGTTGAGTGCGAGTGAAACCACCTTCCTTTTTCCTTCAAAAATATGGCACTGATGGCATTTGGTGGTTTCTTTATACACATATGAAAACAATGAAGGCTAGTAAAAACCTACTCTCAGAATTGTATTTGCATTTACCTTCTAGGAATGGTGCCCCCCCACAATCTCTCTCATGGAACTCTTTTGCTATCTGTTGAGCTTCATTCTCCAGAAGACAGTTCAGCAGTATTACATCAGGGTCCTTTCAATAAAGATATTGATCTATGATACTGAATTTCATAGCCTTCAGCTTCACATACCTCACTCAGGTTTTTCTTACCCTGCAGGAGGTTGTAAATTCTACTATAGATAAACAATATTAGCATACCAAGGAGAGACAGAAAAATTAGGACCCACTTGCACTTCTGTATCTGGCTGGTTTGAATGGCTAGCTAAACAATTTAGCTATAGAGAGTCACAATGGGAATCCGTCATCATTTTATCTAATCCTTTCCCTTTAATCAATTTCGTGGGCTTAGTTTCTTTGTCATACTCCACAAGCACTACAATCCATTTAGCTCTTCTCCCCTCCGGATCTGGTTTTGTAAGTATACTCTTCACCATGTTGCTGGGAACATATACAATTATATGTGAATGGAGAATATAAATTATTAAATCCTTTAAGGCATTAACCAAAGCATAAGATTTTTTTTCCATTATATCATATTTTAATTCTCCATCTCTTAATATCTTGCTGAAAAATGCTATAGGATGTTTTTCACCTTGATCATTTTTCTGTAACAAGACTGCTTCCACAGTATGCTCTGAAGCATATGAGAATACTAAAAAGTCTTTCTCAAAATCTGGACTTACCAACACAGGGGATTCTGAAATGGCTTGTTTTATATCCTTAAAATATTTCTTGGCTTCTAGTGTCCATTTTATTTCATGATCCTTTCTCAGCATACTAGTAATGTTCATCAAGATTTCAGCAAAACTAGGAGTTAGACCTGGGCCTAAAGAAACTCCATAAGGTTGGGGAGCCTTATAAAGGGGATAGCTTGTAAAAATAAACCAAAAATGAGGTTCAATTTGGCATGAAAAATAGCTAAGAAGGCTCCCCGGAACCTACGACAAATGTGACATGAGCACCAAAAGTCAATAAATGTGTTCTAAGCTAGGGTACTCATGTTAGGAAAGCCCTATCCACAGAAGAACAATGATATAAACAAGGTACTAATGGTTGAATACCACAGTCCATGGTCAAAGTAGTATCCCTAGGGGTAAATCAGATTAAGTATAAATGAAAAAATGCATATGAATGATCAAAATCCTACCCTATATGATTGGAAGACGACGTTGAATAACCTTGGATCTGTTTCATTAGGTACAAAATAACATGGCATTAGTTTGATTTTAATAAAAATTACAAACTATAGGTTAAAAAACCCACTTTTGAAATAATTTCTATAAATAGTGCAAAAATAGAAATCATATTCACCATTTGGCATTTTTACCCAAATTAGACAAGTTTTACCTCTGATTTCAATTACTCATTGTGGTCAAATCGTTGGATGAATTTCCAAACCACGAGTGCCAGGTAAATCTACTTTCCATGCTCTTTCATTTCATCCAAGAAAATTTTTAATTTTGTGAAAAATTTGATGTTTTCAACCAAACTAAAAGCAGTTACACTGTATATGCGGGTATGCTATATAAGAAGTTGCGTATACATGTTTTATATGCAGCTTGCTAGAAAAAAACTCGTGTATGATACATGTCCAAAGGACAGTCGCGTATACTGGGCGATGTATAAAAATGCTAAGTAGGGCCAAAATCAATTTTTTTTCATGAATTTAATGTTTGATCATGGTCTTGTTAATAGTATGAAACATGGTGTTGGAGTGGAGGGAGAGGGAGCATGAATACATGGACCAAGATGCTCTTCGAAGTGCCCCCACGATACATGCCTTGCGGCAAAGTGGGTTGCTTAAATTCTTTTGTACCTCACTCATGCGATCGAATGTACACTTACAGAGTTTTTAATAAACTACCGGGATCATGATCTAGGTGCATTTGACTTGCAAGGTGAGATTCGAGAGGTTACACTGGAAGACATCTATTTCATATCCGGTTTTTGACGATGGGGAGCTCCTATCAACTTGGAAGGTACCGGTAGGGGCAGTGACCTTCTAAGTGTTCAGAACTATATTGATACTTATTGCGTGCCTAGTAATAAAAAAAGGGTACTTGCATCCCTATTGTTCATATTCACATAATTCCATTACAAGTGTTAGTAAGCACGATAGTGAGGGTTGCAGGATCATCATCACTTCATCTTGCAACTTGAAACTAGATGGGAATTGCGGTGGAATGTCTATAGGGAACTTTATATGACTGGTGCTCAGGAGTAATTTTGGTAATGAAGAAGCAACTCTCTGACTGCAAGAGAGGTCGATGAAAAAACTTCAGTTATTCTAGCATATTGGTGGCCTTTTTCTTTGAGAGAGTTCCTAGTCTTAGTGCCGCAGTACCTCTTCCAGTTTCCTCTCCCCGTCAGCCTAGGCTGAGTAAATGGGGAGAAATATTCCTCTACCAAGGAGGCGGTGGATCAGTTCAAAGTGTGTATGATGATGCCTTCTACCTATGGTGGGAGCGACAACTACCAGCACTCGAGCAGTTTCCATATGCTGGGTTGGATTTCCAGGGTGACAATAACCTTATCCTCCGTCCTAGAGGAGCATGGGGAGCGTCAGGTATTTTGGTTTTTCAAGTTTTTTAAATTTTTATGAATTTTAGTCATAAAGATATATACATATAAAAATGCAGACATTGGACCAGTTCACCTAGTTGGGCATCCTAGTATGTACATGCAACCAGTGGCAGGAGAGGATCACGGCTTGATTAGGGGTCTTGAGGGGAAGCTGGCCAGGCTTACCCAAAGAGTACCTACTTTGCGTATTGAGCAGATCCCTGCCATTATGTAGGAGTTAGTGGTTGGTATCCCACATGTTTGGATAAGCCTTATGAGAAGGGTAGCCAGAGCGGTTCTTGTTTACATAGAGGATGTTGAGGCTGCTGTAGCCGAAGAGGATGAAGAAGCCTGAGACCAGGATGACTAGGATGCTCAGGGTGGTTAGGATGACCAGGGTGGTCAAGATGACCAGGGTGGTCAATCTTAGACTTATGAGCACTTTTATGGACTACAATCCAGTTTTTTTATATATTTTTTGTATATTATACAGTTATGACTAGATCTGAGGATCACACTTGACCTATCTATATGGAAAAATATTCACACACACACACACACACACACACACACACATATATATTGCCAGTTTATTTACATGCATTTTTCAATGTGTCTGTTGTAAATTTTATGAAATATGTGTTAAATTCCAATCCAATATATAATTTGCATATGCATCAGTTAATGAATTTTTATTTCTTGGAATATGATTAAATGTAATAAAATCAAAATTTCTTTCCAATAACCTAACTTGCAGAAACTAATGTAGTAGAATAGGGTTTCACACCTGATAAGCTCGATTGAGCTGGGAAACTACTAGTTGAGAGTCAATCCTGACTTACATCTCAGTAATGCCTCATGACAAGGAATCCCATAACAACTCAATGAAGGCCCTATACTCAGCCACATGATTGGTAGAAATACCTAGACAAGCGCCTCCAAAGGCAACTAGTTGTCCTGAGGGTGATTAAATAACCCATGCAGTTGAATCCAGGATGCAAGTGTGGTGACTAGCGCCATCTGCAAAACCTATGAACCACTCGGAAGACATCTGTAACAACCAACAGATGATATAAGAACACAAATTGGTGAACTATTGTACACAAACCTGCAAAAAATACAAAAAAATGCTAAGCCTAAGCATAGTAATTTTTGAGGTAGAGCCCATTTCTAGGCTCAGGAAGCTTATTTCCCTCGAACTCAGTCAATTCATACACACCTTTCTTCAAAAATTTTGACACAACATAAGGTCCTAACCACATAGACCTAAATTTCCTTGCCCCTAGGTGTTCTTTGTCTTGATCCCAAAGCAAGACAAGCTCCCCTTCAGAAAAAGTCCTAGGTTTGACCGATTTATCATACTGATTTTTGACCCTATTTTTATGAGCTTTCCTTGTTGTCAGTGCATCTCTACGCTTTTCATCTAGATGTTCTAAGTGTAACAACTGTTCTTCCATCTCAGTCGTATTAGGTAGCACATGAATAGAAATATTTAAAGATGGGATTTCAACTGGGGTTACTTCTTCCACTTTGTGAACGAATTGGAAAGGAGAAAACCCTGTGGAAGTTTTCACATTGGCCTGATAATCCCAAAGTGTAGGATACAACATGATGTGCCAATTGGACCAGGCTGCATTAATTGTGCGCTTGAGAATAGTCTTCAAGGTTTTATTTACATCCTCGACTTGACCATTTGCTTGCAGGTAGAGAGAAGACGAATGTTCTTGTTTAAACCCTAGCATAGTGGTCAATTCAGTCATCATGCTTCTTTGGAAGTGACTGCCATGGTCAGTGAAAATCTCTTTAGGAATACCGAAACGTGCGATAATTTGGTTAAAGACGAAAAAAGCTGTAGTTTCCCCGTCAGCTTTATAGGTGGGCATTGCTTTTTCCCACTTCGTGAAGTAATATATAGTGACAATGATGTTCTTGTGCCCCCCAGCGGAGACTGGGTTGCATGCCACGTAATCTATCCCTCACTTCGTGAAGGGGCCCACTGAGATGATAGGAAATAACGGAGCACGATGCGACTGCATCTTCCTGGTGTAAATTTGACAAGGATGATAGTGCTTCATGGCTTCCACACAATATTTAAAGATCGTGGGCCAGAAATAACTGGCACGTAAGATCTTCTGGGATGTTGCTAACCCAGATAAATGACCTCCACACGCTCCACTATGGGCATCATTTAGGATAGTCTCGACCTCTTTGTGGGTATTACATTGACGCAAAACATAATATACCCCTCTACGATATAAAGTATCTCTAATAATGAGGTAGTTTTTTGCATGCAAGCGTAGTTTGCGTCGTTCTTCCCGCAAAAAGGCTGCAGGGCACTTCAAAGTTTGGAGATAGAAAAGTATATCTCCGTACCAAGGTTCAGAGGTGGAAATAAAAAAGATATGCTCATCTAGGAATGAGTCTTCTTCAATGGCTACATCTTCCTCAACCGGAATTTCTGCGATAAGCTATGCAAAAACTAAGGATTTTTTGGATTTGGTGGATTGGAAATCTAAGTCAAAATCATAGAGAATGACTATCCATTTGTTGAATTTTCCTCCAACTATCCATCGGGACAAAACATATTGGAAAATATTAACATTCTCCACTACTGTCATGGTCCTTAGTAAGATGTAGTGACGCAACCTTTGAACAGCATACACAGTTGCTAATGCCAGCTTCTCGATGTGGGAATACCTAAGCTCAGGGGAAACTAAAGCACGACTAAGAAAGTAGAAGACATGCTCTTAGAGTTTATTATCCTCCTGGACTAGTACTACCCCTATGGTCGACTCGGATGCGGCTAGATACAATATAAAATCATGAGAGTGATCTGGTGGGCATAGTAATGGTACCAACAACAAAGATTTCTTTAACGCCTCGAACGCAAGTTGTGCGATTTCATCCCATACAAATGGGGTGTCCTGCTTCAATAGGAGCATGAAACCCATTAGAGGAAATTTGAGGTCTAAAATGGGCCTCCTCAGGAAAATAATAAAATAATAGTTATTAATTTTGGAGGAAGAATGAAAAAAACTACTTTTTGTGTTTGTATTTTTGACATATCTCCCTGTGTTTTCACTCAAATTCTGAGCGGGATAGCTCATTGGATGTGAAATTTAACTTCACATCCAATGAGTACCCACACTGCATACTTTTGACTGACCTCGCTACCCCAAAAACAAGAAATACCTTAAAAAAATGTGATGATGACATCATCATCACGTTTTTTTAGGTATTTATTATTTTTGGGGTAACGAGGTCTATCAAAAGTATGTAGTGTGGGTACTTGTTGGATTCGTAATAAATTCTACATCTAATGAGCTCTCCCGCTTAAAATTTGAGTAAAAACACAAGGAGATATGTCAACNTTTTCTTTTATGACAAATATGTCAATTCAACCATTATGGTTGACTCATTTTATTGAAATTCTATTGGTTCTTGAATTCCAACTCAAAAAATTTATTGTTGGAACATTTTCTTATAAGGCCCATTTTAGACCCCAAAATTCTTCTAATGTTTAGTGAGCTTGGCATAATTTACAATAAAACGTCGAAGAAAATTGGACTTCCCTTATAGGCTTTGAAGCTTCCTGATGGAATGAGGAGGAGGCATATTTAATATGGCCTCAAATTCCAAAGGATCCAACTAAATACCTTTGTTAGAAACAATGAATCCAAGCAATCTCCCTGACAGAAAACACACTTGTGGGGATTCAAGCAAATTTTGTAGTATCTGCATCGTTCGAAGATTAAACGTAAGTGATCTGGGTGATGAATCCTCTTACGAGAATGTGTTGGTAGATCATCAAGATAGGGTTCAACAATAGATTTAATGTCATGAAAGGAAAAATTAATTGCCCGCTAAAAGGTAGCCCCTGCATTTTTCAATCCAAAGGGAATTTTCTTGTACGCAAATGTACCCCAAGGACAGATTAAAGATGTTTTATGTTGGTCTTTCAGTTTAATTTGAATTTGATTATACTTGGAGAAACCATCCATAAACGAAAAGACTTCACTCCCCGCACATGCATCAATGATTTGATCTATGAACGGTGTGGGGTAGTTATCCTTAGGATAGGATTTGTTTAGATCAAAAAAGTCAGTACAAATGCGTATTGTCTCTTGCTTTTTGTTGACAGGAATAGGGTTGGATACCCATTTTGTCAAAGCTATCCGGTAAATGAAATCATATTTCAACAGTTTTTCAACTTTAGCCTTAACAATTGCCTCTTTACACAGATTTACAGGTCTAAATTTTTGTCGAATGGGGTTGGCATTAAGATATGTTCGTATTTCATACTCAACTATTGATGGATCGATGCCTGGCATCTCCTCACATGACTAGGAAAACACATCGCAAAATTCCTTAAACAAGGATGTATAGATCGCAATCTCTTGCAGAGAGTAGTTTGCACCAATGTGTACATTTTCCACAATGTTTGGGTTTGTAGAGATGTTGATAAGAACAATAGCAAAATATTCCTTCCCTAGGTAAGGGATTAATGGGTGTATCAGCATCACCTGCCAGTCTCATATGGAACTCTTGATTTTCAATCTTGCTTAATTCTAGAAGAAAATATGATCAATGGTGAAGATATTTGCAGATTTTATCTCGTCCGCACATAGCTTCCAGAATGGCTTCATCAGAAGGCAAAACAATATCTAAGCAATCTCCGGTATGCAAAGAGTTCTTTGCCCAAGCAGGTAGATAGGCTTCTTTCGCCTCCTCTGAGACTGTGAGAGGGACCAGAATGGGATCAACAGTGGTATGAATGATAGCTTGATAAGCTAATTCTCCTATCGATAAGGGCACTTCAGGTTCATGGCAGGAAGGAAGAACCCAAGGATTCATTCTATAGACAATCATTGCAACAAAATTCCCTACACTAGTAGAACCTAAATAATTAATCGAAGCTGGAAAATTGAATGTGCCCATCAATGATGGATACATTCTAGCCCCTAAGCTCTCTGAAGTAGGTTTAACCTGATCAACCAATGGCACGGTGGACTCATTAGTTTCCATGCGTCCCTTTCGAGTAAAACTTAGTTGGTCTACAGTAACGAACTTCCCTTTGTGCGGAAACACTACTACCCGAAGTATGACTGATGCAATAGAGGACATGGCATAAGTCCAACTTCTCCCCAGGTGAAAGTTATAATCCAAAGGTGCATCAATCACCTCTACTTCAATAGACACTACCTTCCCTACCAAATTTATTTTGAAAGCCGGTAGGATACCATGTGGATGAAATGACCTTCTGTCGAAAGCAGTAAGTAGGGTGTTCGATGGAACTAGCTCTGGAGATCCAAGAAATTTCTAGCAAGACAAGGCCATGACACATGTGGAAACGCCCTCATCGACAACTGCCCTTCCATTGGTTTTTCCACCATGGATGACATCTATCGATAAGGCTACATGATAAGGTAACTGAATTTTGACATTAGACAAATTAAACTTTGCCATGAGGCTTGATGAATCCATACTACCTAAGGTTGCTAAGAGTGCATCTCGCTGGGCGAGACAACTCTATAACACCTCTAAAGCTGACATCGCACAAGGGGTCTGGGATAAATATTCAACTACAGAGTAGTTGGCTGCCGCCCTAGCATTAGGATTGTGCAAAGTTTTCTTAAAGACACCCTTTGGTATCTTGGGCATAGTTTCGACAAGTTTTTCAATTGTGAGAGGGTTAGAAGTTTCACCTATAGACTTACCCTTCTCTGGAGCCTCAGTCTCATAGTTCTTGTTCCTAGTCCGAAGTAAATTTTGGGATCCAACCATGTTGATATAATTTGGGTGAGGAGCATTTGGAGTGCCCCCTGCTACATTTGAAGATGAAGCATAATTCTGTCCTTGGGGATAAGGATGCTTTAGGATAGCCAGTTGTTGGCCTTTTAGCA
>LPNX010026459.1:1455-21945 GCA_001517045.1 Pseudotsuga menziesii | reverse complement strand
CCCCCCCCATTAGCATTGTTTGTGGGTTTTGTCTTGTTTTGGTTTCCCTCACCTTTCTTCCCCTTTTTCTTTTTCCCACCGGGCTGTTGATTTCCCTTTTGGGAGGATTGTGCAAAAAAATTTGCATTCTAGGGTGAGGGGGCAACCTTTGCTTCCTCCACCATAGATTGTTTGAAGGAAAACTCATGGAGTTGTTTGGCCAAAGATTCTATAGTGGGAGATTTCACTGAACCAACCACACCATCGGCATGGGGTCCAAGCTTAGGTTTTTCGACATTATGGGTTGGTCTGAGTGCATCAGGGATGATTTCATATAGAATCCTAGACTGAGAATATATCAAATCTAACTATTGGGCCTTGAGAATAGCCTCTTCCTCATTAGTTATTCCCAAAGTGGATACATCCTTAGATATGTATGGAAATAAGGATTTAAGGAACCATTCTAACAAAAACTTGGGAGGGATAGTGGCCTTAATGAGCCTTTTCCTCCTTCTCCACTCTTGGATATGATCAGAAATGTGAGTGGCTTTGTCCTACCGAAAGGTGGACAATAAGTCTATACCGACATCGTACCAGACAGGAAGTTGGAAATGGTTAAGAAACACGTCAGCTAAGTCCCAAAAAATATTAAAGGCAGCAGAGGGCAGTTCAATGTACCACTTTGCTGTGGCACTAGTAAGAGTTCTCTGGAACAATCTCAACCGAATGGTGTCATCATTTAGTGAGTTGGAAGAGCACTACAAGTGAAAAGTGGTGATATGAGTCCCTGGGTCTTCACCAACTTTGCCTTCGAATTTTGGAATATCCGAGGGCAGTTTGGTAGGGAGGAGTGGCTAGGTGGCATCATGTTTCACTGGGTCATTCATTAACTTGGCTAAGTCTGGAAAGTTCAAAGTTGCCAGGAACAGAATTTTGGGTCTGACCGAAGTTTGAAAAGTACGAGCTTGGGAAGTAGAAGGACTTTCCCCCTAGTTCCCAAAAGTAAATTCGGGGTTTCCCCCAGCTACCGGTTGTGAGGAAGTTAGACCACTTTGGGAAGGATTCCACCCATAAGCCAGTGGATTGTTCACATGTGGTGCAATGTATGTGGTTTGAGCTACTCCAGATGAAACTGGAGTTTGGAGAACAGGAGTAGGTATCCCTCCACTAAAAGTGAGAAGGGAGAGCTCGTGAAAGGAGCCGAAACCGACGTTTGAAAACCTTGACCATAAGGGTTAGTGTTTCTAAACTGCACCCCTACATAGGTAGGCGTGGGACCTACATATGGAGTGGATGGGGGAATGTGCCCCCCATTCCAAGGAAAACCATGGAAAAATGAAGAGGATCCCACTGGACCACTCTGGGAAGTGTGTGCAAAAGAATATGAGACAGGAGGTACACTAGGGATCCCAGTGACCACCCCACCAGAAGTGCCTACTACATTTGTTGAAGCCAGTGGTCGAACCACTTGACTAGCTAGAGTTAAAGGAGTAGTAGGTATTTTTTCTGTAGGGGAACCCATTGGGGGAGGTGGTACCCCTTTAGCCGGAGCGGCTGAGGTGGAGGTAGAATAACTTTCTCCTGCAGTAGACATTAGCCTACCCACAGGCACATCGATCATAGGTGAATTGAAAGGATGAACCTGGACAATCACTGGATCGTTTAGGTCAGTAAGAGGTGAATTAAAGTTTCTCACAAACTTGTCATCCTGCAAGTCTTCTATCTCTACTGGGGTTGTATCAACCTGGTTTGTCCTAGGGTTTGGTTCACCTGGAACTTCACTAATTCCTACCGACTAAAAAGAAACGTTTGTGTCTAATATCCGCCTTTGAGGGGACGGTGGAGGCTCCACTGTAGTGAGCGGGGGAAGGTTTTTCAACCTTCTTGACCTTCTGAAAGGTTGGTCCTCCATGATTCAAAATTTGTCTCTTCACACCCTAAGGTCGGCTAAACACAAACAAACCATAGAGCAATCACTACAAAATTTCCTAAAGTATTTCAATAATCACAAGGGGTATAAGATATGCTTTCTAGAAGAAAGATGAGAGATAGTTGTAGCAGGTATTTCTCCTTGCTACAGGGGCAGGAATGGCTCCCTTCTGTCTATAGGACAGAAGGGTAGGTTCCTGCTTGTGGAAAAACTGAAAATAAAAATGGAATGTAAAGAATAGTAATGAAAACAAAGATGGAAGAAAAATATGGAGAACCCCTCTGTCAACAAAGGTTAGGGTTCCACTTCCAATAACCTGCAAAAAATCATTAAGCTACAGTAAACCAAAATACCTGCAAAACAAGTTAAGAAATAAACCTATAAATGAAACCATGGATTAGAAAGCAAAGAAAGAAAAACTAAGCAAATACAACAAAGAACAAGCTATACCTTCTCTTTGGGTGGAATGGGCCACCATGCCCTAGCTTGAAGAAGCACCTCTCTTGGATGGGGGAGCTATGGCTCAATGGAGATGGAGGAGAGGGAGTGTGGGTGGCTTGAGAGACAAAGGGTCTCAAGGCATCCATGGGCAACATAACAGTATGCAAGGGAGAAGTGTTTTGAGAGTGACTCCCCACCCTCCTTTTATAGCTTTTTTGGGGTTTTAGGGTTTTAAGCCCTTGGCCTGGGCATTAGCCCGTTTTTTGGGATTTTAGCCCCTTTAGCCCTAATTTTAGCTCCTTTTAGGGTTTAGCTCTTTTTTGGGGGCTTTATCTCCTAGGAGAGTATTTTAGGATCCTTTTTGGGGTTTTTAAGCCCTTTTCTTCATCCTTAAGTATTTTTGAGGGTGTGGGGGTCTAATGGAGGGTCGTGAAGTGGTGTCCTTGGGTGGTGTAGGTCATGGAGAGCTTAGTGAGGAATTTTTTGGGATAACAGATTGCCCCCTGATGTGTGAGGGTAGGATCTCATCATATGGCTGACATACATCATAGGAGTTGCTGCAGTGAGGTGGTGCTTCCGGGGCTGGGGCATGGTGGCTTTTGGTTTTTGTATTAATATGGTTCCCATCAATGGGTGAGATACAAATAATGTGTGACATGTATATGGATGAGGCAGGAATCCCCATGCTCATGACAATGTCAAAAGAATAATTTGATCTATGCTCTAAAATACAAGAGCCGATCATATACAACTGATGATACAATAATGGTTGCCTCAATGTGAGGCTAAATACAATATTAATCTGGTACATTGGACCCATGGCATTCTCATGGAATGATATATCTTCATGACTGATGGTCTTCTAGATGTAGAATGGTACATAGCTATATGGACTCACTGATTGAGAGTCAGAGTCTCTGTGGTACAAGTATGGTGCATCAATCATAAATCTATATAGAAGCACTGCAGGGGCTTCTGAACACTATCTCCAATGCAACCCGAAAATCAAAAGGGACATAACTTGTTTTGGTCCCTCAAATAGACTCATCAATGTGCTAGAGTTAGGTGACATCCAGGGTCTTCAACCAAGTACTGTGTGGACCAAACCCTATACGAATCTCAACGGTGCGATGATGTAGTTGGAGTCGAGCACATGAGAAACAACCTTCCCGAGAGGCACTAAGGACTCCTCTCAAGTGGTCCAAGGAAATCATCAATGAGGTTAATGAAACTAGGATATAGGGACCTATGGGTCTATCCTCTGGAATATATGTGTTGTCATCGACAGAGGGAAACCTACCCCTATTCATGGCAATGATGTTTCCTTGACTAGGAGTGTGAGCGTGATAACCGAAAGGTGTGAGATAATCTGCAGACTGACCCACTAAATGGGGGGGGGGGGAAGGGGGAGGGAAATAATTGAACAGGGTTAGGGGGAGTGTGGTGGAATCAAACTTCCTTTGTTCAGAGTATGACGACAGGGCGGACCAGGAAGCAAATGAAACTTGACTCATGGGAATGGGATCATAGCTGTAATACTGGGAATGTCACTACAGATGGGAAATGCTTGGAGGAGGTGGACACTTTTGATTTTGATGGGATCCAAGGAAGACACATTGTAGAGTACTCTAAAAAAAGGTGACCCAATGTGGGAATGCTGCCAAATTGTTTTCTGTGGGGTGGTATCTAGGGACACAGTTGTGGTACGATCTCATGGATTTTTGGCGAGCCCGAGAAAGTAAATGCTCGATGGTGCTTTCAATTTTAGAGAGTTTGAAAGCACGAAGAAGACTCCAGTGGGGGATATTTTTCATTGGTAGTCTCCTATGCCCAAAAAGGGATAAAATTATACATAGGAGATCTCGCCCATCCTGTAGGGGATGAGATACTTCTTCACCATTGGTAGTCCAGTCAGGCCGAAAAAGGTTAAACCTATACTGACTCTACGGTCAATATCCAAGGTCATGGAATTGAAGTTGTTGGGAAGTGGGAACAAGAGAGTTCCCCAGATGCTGCAGCTACCATAAGAAGCCTAAGGGCAGAGTTGCAGGGTTGCAAGGAAGAAAATAAAAGGATGATCAAGGCATTTGTAGAGAAAAACCAGATGATTTCAATCATGCTACAGAGTTTGGAAGACCTCCAAAGGTAGATAAACTATAGGAATCATTTAACAGAGGTAGAAGGGAGTAGGAGAAATTTCCATAAGAAAAATGAGAAGCTTAACCCAAGGAAGAAAGGTTTTAAACCTTCTCACCTCCTGAAGCAGCAAAGGTAGCCATCACAAGTTGTTATTGAGACAACCATAGTGATGAGGGAAAGTCCCAAAGGAACCACTCAAATGTTGGGGATGTGAAGGACCCCATTTGCATAGGAATTTTCCACTTGAGGATATGAATGAGGTTCAAGTCCCTAGCACCCAAGAAGCTACAACTGTGGGTCAGGAAGCAGGGATCATTCCTAAAATTTGTGCAGTGTTAGAAGACCACCAGGAAGGTCATAACTCAACTGTGGTGGAATTTGAGGGTGAGATTGGTAAACAGACTGTTTCTGTTTTGATCGACCCTGGATCGACTCACATCTATATCACTCTTGGACTTGTTGAGATGTGCACCTTGAAGAATTCAAAGTATAAAAGGTCATGGTTAGTCCATCTAGCCACTGCAACTAAGAAGAAGTCAGTGAGGTGGTAAGAAATGTCCATTGGTCATGGATGGGTTAGTCACTTGTGGAGTTATGAATGTTCTGCCACTTGGATCCTATGATATACTCATTGGAATGGATTGGTCAGAAGCACAGAGAAAAATGATAGATTTTTATAAAAATACCTTTGAAGTGCTTGGAGGAAAAGGAAACCTAAGGGTTATGAAGGGATTTACAAAAAGTGATATCTGGAACGAAGTCTTCAGCAATACAATTGAATAAGTTCTGTGGGAAATGTTGTAGGGTGTATGCAGCTCAGGTTTTGGAGGAAACAAAGAATGATACTCCTAGGTTGGAGGGATGTCATGTGTTGCGGGAATTTAGGGATATTTTTCTTAATGAAGTTCCAGGGCTTCCTCTGAAGAGGAACATCGATTTGACAATTGAGCTTGTTCCTAGAGCATCACCAATGTCCCAGGCATCCTGTAGGATGAGCACACCAGAAATTATAGAGCTAAAGATGTAGTTGCAAGAGTTGTGGGAAAGAACTATATCAGGCCAAGTGTTTCCTAATGGGGAGCACCAGTTTGGTTTGAGAAAGAAAATATGATACACCCTGGTTGTTTCTTGGTTCATGAAATTGAACAAGGTCACGATGAAGAAAAAGTATCCTTTGACTAGGATTGCTGACCTCTTTTATCAAGTGAGGGGATCAAAGGTATTTTTCCAAGATTGACTTAAGGAATGGTGACCATCAGGTAAGAGTCAAGGATGAAGATATTCATAAGACAACCTTCAGAGAAAGGTATGGATCTTATGATGTTGTAGTGGTATCACTTGGTTTCACAAATGCACCAGCCACATTCATGTGCCTCATCAATAATGTTTTCAGTAAGTGTCTGGACATGTTTGTTCTTGTTTTCCTTGATGGAATTCTTATTCTAATAATGAGGAAGAATATGTGCAACATTTGAGGCTGACTTTGGAATTGCTCAGGAAGCATAAGTTATATGCAGGTTTGTGCAAATGTGACTTCTATGAAGATAGAATTCATTAATTGGGTCGCTTTATCTCAGATAAGGGAATATTTGGAGACCCTGAAAATATTGAGGCAATGATGAGTTGGCCTACTTCAAGAAAGTTAACAGATGTAATATCTTTTGTGGGACTTGCAGGACATTGCAGGAAGCTCACTAAAGAATATTCTGTAGGTAAAGGCAATCCTATGTATAGGCTGAGGAAGCCTATGTGTGAACTTGTAGTTCCATGAAGAAATGGTCGTTGTGTGTATGGGAATACATATGACGAATTTTTGAAGACTAGGGTAGAATGACCTGAGCAGAGTAGTATGGTTGTGCCCAATGAAACCTAGGGAAATAAGCTACCATGTGCCATGACAAGGATCTCATGACAAAGAATAGATTTTGAAACTTCAGATTGCAAGTTTTTTTGTTGATTATGGGAGACTGTGATCTCCTGTGATGGTTTTGAATCGTGCTAACCATGGATTTTCTTGCTTTGCATTGCTTGATGTTTGAAGTTCCTGTTGTTAGCTGTGACTGTTTGGCTGATTTAAAAGTGTGTTAGGATTACATGGTGTATGTGGATGTCCAAGTTTTGGGTAGCATGTGTAAGTAGGGGATGAGTGCTCTTGCTTGCAGAAATCCAAACAGTATGAGGACGACCTCATGGTTGCAAAAATATGATTTTCTGCAGGAAGCAAAATTGTGAATTAAGATTTTTATTTTGACTATCAATGTTATTGATCGTTTGATGTTTGGAAAATCATGTATGCATGAAATAGATTTGAAAATATATAATTAAAATTTTATCATGACATCTCATGTAAACTGCATACTTGCATGTAACGCAGGTGAGATGATGGAAGTACGCCCTTGGAGTACATAGCTTCTTGGAAGGATGTGTTTGGGATACATAACTCATCAGAAGTATGTACTGGGTGTACATGGTTCCTCGAAAGGATGTATTGGGTGTACATAGATTCTCGAAGAGATGTGTTGGAAATAGGTTTGAAAATATATGACTGAAATTTTTTATGATATCGCATATGAACTGCATGATTGTATGTAATGCAGGTGAGATGAAGAAAATATGTACTGGGTGTACATGGCTCCTTGGAAGGATGTACTGGGTGTACATGGATTCTAGGAGGGATGCATTTGGAATAGGTTTGGAAACCTATGATTGAATTTTTTTATAATGACATCTGATGTAAACTACATGTCTATATGTAACACAGGTGAGACGATGAAAATATGGACAGGGAGTATTGGATTAATTGGAAAATCCTAGTTGATTTTCTGTGATTACACATGTGCATAATGATCCAGCTAAGAATTTTGAAAATATTGTTAAGAAATAAATATTGCAAAAATGATTTTGACATATGAATTAAATTCATTGTGGTGTTTGGAAGGGGAGCACCTGAGCTTGGTAAGAACCCGAAGAGGTGTTGGGCTCAAGAACGGAGCTGTTAGACCTCGGTTGAGAGGTATTCTTAGGTGATCCGAGACTTGCAGAAATTAGGATACCCTTTAATGCACACCCAGGTGTGGGGTGGGGAGTGCCATGGTCGTATAAAGCCAAGTCGGATACCTCTGGAACCAAAAGAAGATACTTATGCAGATGAGTATTTGGTTCACTTGGAAACTTTTGTTGATTTTATATCAATATACATGTGCATGTGATTCATCTATGATTTTGGAAAATCTTGTGAATACTAACATAGGAATTGACTCATTGCTGGTTTCCAAAGACATTGGAAATGTTCCAAGCCGAGGAGAAGGATTCTCCAAGACCAGAAAAATATCTTGTGGCATGTGCTGATGCATGTAAGAAAGGACTTAGAAGAGTTCTAGATCATTCCATTGGACAAATAAAGGTGCAGGGAAAGCACTGCGATCCTGAAGAGGCTATGTGGGAGCTTGAGGATGCCATGCAATTGGCACATATCTTTGGTTCAATTTTGCAGAGCACTAAAGGAGGTGCCAGTGTAGCAATTGATAAATTTTTGTAAAGCACTGAGGATAGTGCTATTGAAGGGGGAGGGGAATGTAAAACCCTAGTTTTGACCCCATTTTCATTAAATATATTGATGTAAATATTGTAATTAATCATGGTGTGGAGCTAAAGGAAAAATTCCAACCATTGATTTAGCATTTTATGTTTCAGCGATTAAAATCGATGTCGATGGTTTATGTGCTATCCAGGCACAAGATGTTGAGACATCATGTAATGTGCAAAACAACCACAACTAGCTATGTCAATGCAACAAACAATGAGATGGGGACATGATTTCCTAAGGATAAGGGGGGGAATGGGAAGAGTATGGGAAAAAATTAGAATTGGGTAGAGCACCCATTCTTGAAAAACATGTTTTGACTGCATGGGAAAGAAAACACCCAAAATGTATGCCCATTCCCTCATGCATTTACATTTTAATCTTCCCTCATGTTTTGGGGAGCTACGGGGGGGATGTTTGAGCATCCATCCTTCATTCATGGGGGTGTGGTTCATTCATGATCATTCACCCATGCATTGGTCATTTTCTTCATGATCGGACAAACACAGTGAGAGATAGCAAGTGTTGCTACACATTTCTGCAAGTATTTTTCCTTTGTTGAGACCCTGGTTGATGTGTTGCAGTGTTATCTTAAACTGCAGAGTTTTATGAGACCCTGTTACTTTGTGTATTAGAGTGAATCCTATTTTGTTGTGTCTTCTTGTGGTTTGTTGTATTGTGCTCCCTGGTTTTGGTTTGAACTATATAAAAGACTTAGGAGTGAAAGAGACGTAGAATGTTCTTGATAAACCTAGTGTGGAACCTCACAATAACATAAGAGTGGTTGGTGAATCTGCTCCGCACATCCTGAAGAGAACTGGAGGGGAAGGTGTAGCCTAAGGGTTTATGTAGAAAAGAAGGGGACACATCCTTATGTTGGGTGTGTAGGAAACATGGATTCTAGGATAGATATGTCTTATGAAGGTGTCCTTAGCTCTGTGGATGATCTCACTAGCTTAGCATATCTTCCTATCCACTGCCTTATAAGCTTGATAAATCATAAGATGAAGGATGACTTGGCTATTAGCCTGATAAACCCATATTTTGGCTTGGTTGTGTCTTGTTGTGTTTGGCCTTGTGAGTAATCCTTGACTGGACAGTCTGATAAACCCACTGTTAGTTGGCTTGGCAGTCCTTAATGTGAATGTTGGATTTTTTGCTTGCATCTTGATAAACCCAACTGTGTTGGCCTGGTAGAGTTTTGTTGTATCCTTGGCTATGTGTGAGCCTGCTAGTGTTCCGTATTCCTTGGGGAAATCATGCCCAGCTAAGGGGTGGTAGTGTTGCTGAGAGATTGATGAGCACTCTAGCCTATGGTTGGGTGGAACGTTGCAGCAACCTAGTTGGTTACAGGGAAAACTTATTTCAAGATAAGTATTCTTTTCTGTGTTAATCTTTGCATTTGTATTCTCTTAGTGAAATGTGATGAACATGCTTAATGTTTTGAATTGATGAATTGCTTCCATTGTATAATTGCAATTGTATGCATCTATGTATGTTTTCTTCAATGCATGTTTAAATTATGTTATGGGGCTTAGATTTCCCAGATAGGTGATGGCATGGATGTTCAAATATGTCCAAGAATTCAGTTAAAAGGTCGAATTTCCTAACAGAAATATCCTTTCGCAACTTGCGGGACACGTGATGTGGAAACATCCTTTTGTAAATTTTGTTCCCCATTGATTTCCTTCCGGAACTCTCCTTTATGCAACTTTTAGGATGCAGGATGCAATATGTGGCTTCATAGTTCTCTACTTCTACAACTCTCCTTTCCACAACGATCTATTTCGCATGTTGGATGTGGGATGCAGGATCGCAATTTCCATATTTCCTCAATTCTGCAAACTCAAGCTTTCTGCACTGTTGATTCTTGCGGGTTGATTTTCAGCTGTTGATCTGTCCTCAGATGCGGAACAGATGGTCACCATCGATACCTGTCACGTTTTTTCTCTATCGTTCAATATCCCCTGAGATATTTCTTCGCCTATCATCGAATTGATCACTAACAGGATCAATTTCTCTGCTGTTGGGAAGTTGGAGAATTTATACGCAGTCTTGAATAGAATGAAATTCGAGCTAGATTCTCTTGCATTGGTTAGATAGCAGTAATGATTGCGTTCCCTCTCTGGTGGATGGGAGGGGACATGACAAAAATATTTGGACCATTTAAGTCATCAAGAGAGGATAAGGCCTCTCTTGCTGAGGCCATGTGCCTTCAAGCAATAGAATCAATGATAAATGAAGGAGATATTATAGTGCTTACAACCAGAGCATGTACTCTCTCCTTGTCAATGAAATTTGATCCTCCTTCCTTCTTCTTTGCACCTTCAAGAAGATAAATATTGTTCTTTTCCAGGAGTTGAGTCAACATATCGATCTGCTTCTTCATGTAAGAGCTCTTAGGATGAAATCCCTTTCCACAGTATGTGCACTTGCTTACTTCACCTTTACCTTTGTTCTTCTAGAAATGCTTCTTCTTGGAGTTTTATGACTCCTCATGAGACTTGAACTTGTATCCTTTTTTATCTGAAGGATTTTTATCCTTCTTCTTTCCTTTGGAATACACCTTGGAATATCCAACAACCAAATCTTGATCTTTGGAATTTTTGAAGGTGCCCATCATGACCAATTTGTATTGCCCCTGAGTCAGGGATTCCGTGAAATCTACTAGTGAAGGCATATTCTAGGATCGAGGTGTCAAATAGGTGGCATGGAAGGTAGAAAAAAATACTGAGTAGTCAAGGCCAAGCTTCGAAATAATGTCCAAGACTAGTTGATCATATTCCTTATCTATACCACATTGTTTTAACTGCAAAACCAGTGATTTGAATTTGGAGAAGTAGAATTGCAAGGATTCAAAGCTTATTGGACTCAGTGAAATGAAATAGTTCTCTAGTTCATGACCCCTCATTTTATTAGTCTTCCCAAATAAATTTTGAAGCTTCTCCCACACTTGAGTCTGGTGAAGACAATCCATCAAGATGGAAAAGAAGGTCTCTGGAAACATTGAGACATAAGAGACCATATGCCTCATCTTTCCTATTATGCCATTTGACCTTATATGATGATGCATTAGGCTCATATTATGTTTCCATGGTCACTCTGTCAAGGCATTTACTCCTAATCAGAACCTCCATATGTTCCTTCCATTTGAAGTAGTTGAATGGAGTCAAGATGATATGGTGAGATTGATCCATTCTTTAGCAACTACTCCCTTGAATAGATAGAATGTAATCCCAATGAGTGATGTCAACCATTAAAAGAAATAAAATAGGATACCAATTGAGATACCAAGGATCTGATACCATGTGGAAATTAATCCCAAGATTAGATCAATTGAAATCACAAAATTGCTTGAAATATATGGAAGAAACACTCAAGAAAGGAGACTGAATTCGCTGATTAACAGAAACTATAGTTATATTATTTTACACCAAACATCATTATATAGAAATATTTGTCTCAAATATGTATATACTCCAAGGATTGTAAAGTATAAATATTCCATTTGAATCAGTACAAAAGCAGTCTTACTAAACTAGTCAAAATCCCCCATAGGTGCATAAAACACTTTCCTTATATGTCAAGAGGATCACGAATTGAATGAATGAGTTGTTATAGCTGATAAGTGAAGGAAATTAGACTAAATCATGTTTTTATGTGAGGAATATAAGGAGGATGAGTTATGACAAAAACAAGGAAGCCTACCTTAAAACTAGATTTACCTTTTTCCTTAAAACTGCTGAAAATGTAGGAAACTATGGATAAGGAAGGAATACACACTTTCTAAACTGGACAGTCTGATGAGTTGGTAGTATTTTATTCAGAATATTTCCAAATATCTCTTGGAGGAATTTTTGGCAAGTTTGACCACAAAAATGCAAGTGGATTCCAACTAGCTAGTGTAGGACCTAGGAAATTAATAAATAATAATAATTATTTTAACCTAAGTATGGGAATGGGTTTTGGTTATTCCAACATATCCATGGATGTAATTACTTTGGTTATGTATTGGAATATAACGTGCTATATTAGATCCTAACACTTTACATATATCATGCTTGTATATCTTGTTATTGTTGAGGGAAATGTGTAGGTACTAGTTTGACAGAAAGCTCAACGAGGATCGGCTTCGAACGTCTGGAATAAGGTACACCCCTTTGTTCCTTAATGTTAGATGCACTTGTATCTTTAGCATGATTGGAAATCGGTTTATTTCTGGTGTCATCCTATTTTTTGTGATGCACCCCAATCCATAGGATATCTTCTCTGTAATAGTGGGAGTTAAGTATGAAGTGCCAACTTGGAACCTAGTCTGTGGGGGGAACATAGTTGAAGATGAGAGATTGTTCTCAGTGTTAACAAGTTAGTGAACCATGCAAATACTCACTACCTTATTTGTATAACTTAATTTGGCTTGTTATTAAAGTGTTATGCAATGGAAAATGGTGTTAAGCATTATTTATGATAATTTTATAGATGTCTACGTGACCTTAAGTGAGCGCAGAGTCTTTATCCAATGCAGGGAAAATTAAAGAGAAAGTCATTATGCACCTTTTTTGTCACTTTTCAGGAGACAATTACATGGAGATGTTATGCTCAATTCATGAACAATAAAACAAAACGGTTGAAAACCCACTTCACAAATGGGCTTATTTAGCTTAAAATTAAGAATATTTAAAAAAATTTCAACTATTTGAGAGATGCGATCTAGTATTTGAAGATGAAATTCTCAAAATTCATGTTATGGCCGTTCTCCCAAGATGGATGAATTGATGGAATAACACCAGGATATGTGGTTTGGATATTATCATTATTCAATGGATCTTGTGTATAATGAGAGCCTCATAGAGTTGATATCTTATCTGAAGAAGAGGATGATCGTTGTAAGAAGTCTTCCTTGAAGAACAGAATTCAATATGGGTTGCATGGGATCCAGTTTCTCTATGGTGAGATTCACTACCTCCTGCATGCACTCAAATTTGCAAATAGATCAAGACCAAGGGACTCCGGTAATATCTACAAGGAATCAAAGATCAAGAGGGAGCATGGAAAATAATAAAATATAAGTACCCAAATTTTTATTATATGCTATTTAGATCTATATGCTTTTGAATTTTTTCATTACAATCATATAGAGATTTGTATTCATGTGATTAGGAATTGTTATCATTCATGTTGATTATCTTTCATTTATTTGAAAATAAAAAAAATTCATAAGATATGACTATAAAGTATGCATGATAAGATATGAACATAAAATATGGATGATTGTTTCATAAGATATGAATATAGAGCTGCATGATTGTTCATAAGATATGAATATAGAGCATGCATGAATGTTTTATAAAATATGAATATAGAGCATGCATGATTGTTCATAAGATATGAATATAGAGCATGCGTGATTGTTTTAAAAAATATGAATATAGAGTTGCATGATTGTTCATAAGATATGAATATAGAGTATGCATGATTGTTTTATAAAATATGAATATAGAGATGCATGATTGTTCATAAGATATGAATATAGAGCATGCATGATTGTTCATAAATATATGAATATAGGGCTACATTATTATTCATGAAATATGAATGTTGGGATACATGATTGATTCATGTGATATGAATGTTGGTCTACATGATTATTCGATCATCATATTCTTTTATAAATCAGATTTTGTTTCATTACAATCTAAATTTATGGGATTAGGAATGATGTTATGGTATAAACATGATTAAAAGTATATGTTACAATCTTTCTGTTTTATTTTTAAATAGGAAAAATCATGTTAAGAAGAATAAATGTTTGTATAAATATTCATGAGATATAAATATAATACTGATATATAACTACAAATTGTTACAAGAAATAATGAATGGGGTTATGTCCAAACATTGATTTAATGTGTACATAACTATATGAACCATTGAAAATACATTGAGGTATTCATGTGATTAAATTCATGAGATATGGTTATACTGAAACATTGGTTAAAATGTTTTGCATATCAGTGTGTGTTGCTTGTCATTTTATTGAAATGATTGGATTATGCAAGGTTGCTAATTACTTGATTGAATTTGGCTTATAGAGAAAAAATATATGCCCTAACCTCCAAGTAAAAATGACATGTATTGAATGAAGAGTAATTCTGATTGTTGATCCTAATAGAGAGAGGGATGTTGTGAATCAAGAATATTCTGGTAGCATATCGAAAGGTTCCTATGTATTAGGAAGAATTCAGAATATAATCCCTAATCCTATCCCAAGAGATGTTAGGACTCTTGAAGATAATTAAATTATCTTATTTACATTCATGTGTCAAGAAGAGAATCATAAATATATGAACATGAAGTATCTGTGATGGAGGACCCAAATTGTGATTCTCACATTCACATGGTGAGAGGGAGTTTCTAGTCTCGATAGATCTTGAAGAACCAGTGTAATTGGTTAATGTACCTCCTATAAAAAGGAAGACCTGCATGATGTTCATAATTCAGAAGGAAGACCAAAACAATATTTAATAATATTGTTATGATTATTATGATTAGTGGTGTGGAAATGACTATACAAAAATGTTTCTCAATTAAGGAAAATGTGCACTAAAAGAGTCTGAACAGTTTTAGGATGATGAACTATGAATCCATGAACACACATATGAAGATAAATATGAAATTTTATAATTCTTATTTCATATTTCGAGGATCTCAAGTTAGTTGAGATGTATTTTGTTAGTCACAGGTATTAGGATCGGTTATATGCTTTACAGTTTGTACACGGACATGTACAAAGCATGTATTGTGGTACCTACTTGGTACATGTGTATGTGGACTCATATATGTCTTGGTCAATGAAATAGAGTTTCAAAGATATATGAGATATTACTAGTATAATGATCAAGGAAGATCACATGTGTTTCTCTAATATATCATGTTGAAAATAAGTAAAGATTTTTGAGGTTCATAGTCAGTTATATTCGAGACATGGTACATATCCACAAATGAGAAGCATTTCCATCATTCTTACTAAGCCTCTGTCTGGCATAAGCTTGGTATAGTACATAAACAATTCTTTGAGTTTAAAAGGGAGTATTTATGTTTCTTCACAGGAGGCAGCAGTAAGGTTCCCATCAGGTATTCATGGTAGATGACTGAGGAAGCAAAGGACTGTGATACCTTATGGAGAGAATCTGCATGAGCAGAGACATGGTCAAAGTATTAGAGAAACTTCATACTCAAGAACAATTATAGTATGGACTATGAGAGAACAATTAAACCTATTGGAGAGGTAGTTGGGGTGATGTAGCATAAAGAGAATGATCACTACGAAAGTGATCAGGACTTAAAGAACATCACATACAATAGAAATATCATCAAGAACTTCTCCAGATAGCAGAAGATTCAATAATTCAACAAATGTTGAAGAGTGAAAGAAAATACAAGACTTGTTTTATGCATGTTATTACACATTTGTTGTGTTATCTCCTAAATAAAGTAGTGCTCAATAAATTAGACTTAGAAAATTTATATTGTGTAGTGATAGGAGGTCAAAGATATTTTTTAAATATTTTTAAGGCTCATTGTGAAAGATTGAGGTGTTTAATAAAGTTTGGAACACTTTTGAATCTATTTTCAAATAAAAAATTGAAGCTCATCTTTCGGTGGCTTAGGTGAACATCGCAACTGTTCATTAGCCACCAAAAATCCCAGCTTTCGATAGCTTAAAAATAGAATTCGGGGCTACTTTAGCCACTAAAAGTGCAACGAATTTAAAAAGGTTGGTGCATCCATCACACTCAGCAACCATCAACATGAAAAGCACCACCATCAAGCCATGAACCACCCAAAAGACAGAATTTGCGGTCAATCATGAGTTGGTAGGAGGGGTCATTATGAGATTGAGGTTACCTACCTAAGAACCAATCCCTCTCCTCCCTACACCTATCCCAGGTCCGTGACTTAACCACCATGAGCATTGTGTTTCCGGTTTGAATGATTTTGTTCCCTGCACTGGCTAGTTCGTGGGTCTCATCAAAATACACCGTCACCTTGCTCCAATCACAACTGCCAGTTAAATCCCTCAAAATCAGCACCCCCCTTCCTTAATTCATTTCACATTCCTTGCATGTGTCCTCACTGAGCCAAGCTCCCCTGAATCCCACGCTGTAATTGTCTTCTCCAAGGTTTGAATTTCCAGTTTGCAGGTGCAGAAGAAAATTCCAGGAAATGAAGAGAGGAGGACCTATCCTAAGAAAGGAACCGGGTGATATTGGATACCTTGAATCAAAACCAGAGGTATGTTAGCTATTCAAGGACTCAGGATGCTATAGGTTTTGCGAAAATATTCAGGGATCTCATCAGCAAGTGGCAGAAGCCTTTGCTCTCACCTTTAATGGCTCAAAAGCAGTGATTGACAGAGAAGAATTCCAAGTGGATGAAGGTCTGATAGCTAAAGTGACATAGCTCCCAAGGACTGGGAAAATATGGTTTAAAACCACTATCACAAAGAATGTAGAATTCAGGTCTTACCTGAAACCTGAGCACAAAAAAATTGTATGGAAGAAGAGCATCCCTACATCCTAGCTTGAGGAAAAATGGCAGCACCTGGTGAAGGCAATTCTGTTCTACATAACTTGTGAGGGTAGGTACAATAGGGTAATGATATACCATTTCAAGTTAATGAATCATTTCACTGGCAGGAGCCCCTTGAACCTACCTTTTTATCTCTACAAAATCCTGAATAAAATGGCTCATCAATTTAGAGCCAAGCCAACCAAGACTATAGGTAGGTTATCCTATCATGGCCTGATCAAGCTAATTGTTCTTAAACTGCTGCAAAGGAGGCACATTGCCTGGACATACTTCCTATTCTGGAATGAATTTGAGACAAAGTTGCAACCAGAGGACAAAAGGAAGTCTTCTTCAAAGAAGTCCTCCACCCCCCAGAAGTGGTAAGAGGAAGAGGAGGGCCATCTCTCCAATTCCAGTTGATCAAGCCTCTCCATATCCTAAGACTAAGATGGCCAAAAGGATCCTATATTTCAATGAGATGACAGATAAAGAGGAGGCTTTAGCACAAGACAAAAATGTCCTCAACCTACCTTACTCTGATTCTGAGGATGAAGAACAACAAGGAACTAACCTAGCAAATCAGGTTGCAGTAGGGCATGGGGATCTTCCTTCACCTACACCAAAGGAGGATCAAGGTGAGCCAGTGGCAGAGGCTTCATCTAGCAAACCTAGATCCCATAAAATCAATCAACTACTAAGGTAGTTGTATGAGCTAGAAGTTTTGGAGAGAGAAATCAAAAGAACCAATGGGAGGTTAACCAAAAGGAATGCTGAGTTGTATGACTCCTTTCAGGAAATGAAAAGGAAGTATACCAAGCTAGAGGAAAATAATCTTAGGTTAAGGAAGGAAAACACTAGGCTCTACACAAAAATCAGGTTGTCAAAGTTGCAAACAAGGAATTCAAGCCCTCAGTCTCAAGTACACCAGAAGCTGGAAACCCTAGAAGAGGTACACTACTACATTTCGACCCAAAATCCAACGGCCGTCATGTCGGATTTTCGACACTTTCCTGTCGCATGTACGACACTTTGATTTTTTCTCAAGTGTCGAAAACGTGGCGTCGGTTATCCGACACTTAACTAACCGTCGATTAAGCGACACTTAACTAACCGTCGGTTAAATGTCAACCGTCGGAGAAGTGACATGTATAACCGTCGCTTAAACCATTGCTTTAGAGAGTAAGTGTCGCAAAAACGACAGATATAGCTGTCTCTTAAGCGACGGATAGCATGACAAGGAGTCGCAAAAACGACAGATATAGCTGTCGATTAAGCGACGGATATGAAGAAGAGTCGTCGCATTTGCGACAGATGGATCTGATTTTTAAGCGCCACGTATTACCAATAACCGCCGCATTTGCGACCGATAGCATGACGAAGCGTCGCAAAAACGACAGAGATAGCTGTCGATTAAGCGACGGAGATGAAGAAGAGTCGTCGCATTTGCGACAGCGAGAACTAATTTTTAAGTGCCACGTATCACCAATAACCGTCGCATTTGAGACAGATAGCATGGCAAGGCGTCGCATTTGCGACAGCTATAGCTGTCGCTTAAGCGACGGTAGTAAATTTAAAAAAAAATAAAATTATATTAAATATTTATAAGCCCCCAACCTGCCAGAATATCAACAAGTTGGAAGCATTGTTTATGTTATTGAATATCAACAAGTTGGAAGCATTCGGTAAATGGATTGTGTATACAACCCTACCAGGGATCAAATTTGAAGTGCAGGGTCCCATTTCGCTTTGAAGGGTTAGTAGATAGTGAGCCCTTCAATGCTGATATGCAAAAATAAATCATTCTTTTCATTTGAAAATGTAACAGTAAATCCATGGGTCATTATTGTTTTTAATGGATTTTTATTAAATGTTATTAAAGTTGTAATTTTAAAAAAAATCAAACTTATCTAGTAATCAAGATTTTATCTTAGTTAAATTTTATAGATAAATTCATAAATTCTTAGAGCGAAGATTAAGATATATTAATTAAATTTTATAGATAAATTCATAAATTCTTAAATCCAAAGAAAATATTTCATGGTTAGAGGGTTACACGTTACAATTTATTTTCATCAAAGTATTCTTCAATTATCCAAGCATACAAAGAACCAAACATTTGGATCAACCCCTTAGATATCAAAACATTGCCTGCATTTTGCTGTATACATTTTATCTGCATCACAGATTAACAAATATCATCTGGATTACCATCAACATGGATAACAAAACATGATTTTTTCCACAACAACCTAAGCACTGTAAAAGACCTTAACAGAAAAATCAATGCCTCATAGATAAGAAGCCAAGTAGTTACTTTAAAGCCTTACCTGTAAAACTTGACACATGGACCATTCGACAGATCATTCATATTCGAACCTATTCACAGAAATAGGAGCACAAGCAAACCACCCTGCGTTACCCCCTATTTTGTATGGGTGCCCACGTGTGATTTTAATCACTCTTGAAGAGGGGGTGACACCATTTTGATGCCAATTTGATGATGCTCTGAAGTATCTAAGCAGTTCTGGGCACATTTTTGTCAAATCTGAGCCCAAACAGCCTCATTTGACTGTCAAAAAAGGACATAAAAAGGGCTCATACACAAACCTGGGTACTTTAAGGAATCTACACATCTAGAATCCATTTTCTCACACTCAACATCTAGTCTCATTCAACATCCCTTTTGAATGTTAACTTGTTTAATATTTTAGCTTCCCCTACATGTTATGTTGAGGATTTTTTAAGCTTGAATATTCTCGAAGTTGAACAATAGCCTTTATGTACAAGGGATTTTTCACATTTGCATAGCTTTGTAACCACCACCTAAATGCCAATTTCTATCCTCACTACTAGTCCCATATGAGAAATCCACTTTTGGTTCTAAACTAGATTGGTGTGAGGAAAGCAACTGTAAAAACTCTATATTTCTAAATCAATCATGTCAAATTTGATGATATTAAAGAAACTATTTATATCTACATTATTGTAAAGAACATGTGGAAAATTTTCATTTGCACAACAGACCTCAGGACTAGGACTTCATGATATGCTTATTATATAAGCTCTCCATATAATCAGTTGGTGAAGGAAATATGTTATATAGTTATTTACTAAATATTAAGAAGTTTTAGAGACATGCACAATATTGTTTTAACTAAATCTTGCGAATATTATAAATTCCATGGGACACTATTCCATAAAACTTGACACATGGACCATTCGACAGATCATTCATATTCGAACCTATTCACAGAAATAGGAGCACAAGCAAACCACCCTGCGTTACCCCCTATTTTGTATGGGTGCCCACGTGTGATTTTAATCACTCTTGAAGAGGGGGTGACACCATTTTGATGCCAATTTGATGATGCTCTGAAGTATCTAAGCAGTTCTGGGCACATTTTTGTCAAATCTGAGCCCAAACAGCCTCATTTGACTGTCAAAAAAGGACATAAAAAGGGCTCATACACAAACCTGGTTACTTTAAGGAATCTACACATCTAGAATCCATTTCCTCACACTCTGAATTTTCTATACACTGCTGTGAATGTTCATCTGAGAACTGCGACAAAGAATCCGAGGTAAATTCAGATGAGGAATTTGAGACATCTCTACTTCGAAGAATATAACCCTCAAACTTATCGAGTGCTTCACACATCAAAGGAAGTTTACACTGGTCCCTTGCCTCCTCCACTGTGACCTGTAGAGAAAGGTAAGAGTTTAGTCCATAGTTAAAGAAAACTTATTGATGTTTCCATAGCTTTCCTGTTTCCTACAGTTTTGAAAATGCAAGTTTCAGTACTTATACATATTTCAGAAATTTTACCTCTTTGCCTGTATCACACAC
>LPNX010026448.1:284634-342902 GCA_001517045.1 Pseudotsuga menziesii | reverse complement strand
AGAGAGGGAGATTGGGGGATAGGGGTTAGGAGTTTATAGTGAGAGTGAGAGAAACAAAAGGATTGAGGGATTCGAGATAGAGATTGGTTGTTATGGGCTTGAAGGGAGAGAGAGAGGGATTGGGGAGAAATATATATTAGTGTATATAGGTTTAAAGAGAGAGAGAGACTAGGGAGAAAGATATATTGGTGTATATGGGTTTAAAGAAAAGAGAGAGAGCGTGCACAAGAGAGAGAGAGAGGGGGGGGGTTAGAGAGAGAAATTGAGGGTTATGGTTTTAGATTTTAAAGAGACAGATATATTGGGAATTAGAGATTTGGATAGATAAGGAGAGAGAGAGAATTAGGGTTTAGTGTAGAGAAAGAAAAAGAGAGAGATGTTTAGTTCTAGTTGTTTAGAGAGAGACTAAGGGTTAGAGAGAGAGAGAGAGATTATGGGTTAGGGTTTTAGAGAGAGAGAGATTGGGGGTTAAGGGTAGAGAGAGATATATTGGTAATTATAGGTTTCAATTAGGTTTTAGTGTAGAGAGAGAAAAAGAGATAGATGTTCAGTTTTAGTTGTGAGAGAGACAGAGAGACAGAGAGAGAGATTAGGTGTTAGAGAGAGAGAGAGAGAGAGATTAGGTGTTAGGGATTTAGAGATAGATTGAGGGTTAGGGCTAAGGGGTTTAGAGTGAGAGAGATATTTAGGGTTAAGGATTTAGAGAGAGAGAGAGAGAGGTTTAGGGGTCTGGGTATTTAGATAGGGAGAGTGGGAATTAGGTATTTCAATATAGAGAGATAGAGTAAGATTAGGTGCTAGGAGTTTAGAGAGAGGGAGAGATAGAGTGAGATTAGGTGTTAGGAGTTTAAAGAGAGAGAGAGAGAGGGGAGGGTTAGGGGTTTCAGGAAAGAGAGCGAGATATTTGGGGTTAGTGGTAAAGAGAGGGTGAGTAGAGAGAGATAAAATTGAGAGAGATTGTGGGTTATTTCCTTAGGGAGAAAGAGAGAACAAAATTGGTGGTAATGGATAGAAAGAGAGAGATAGATTTTGGATGTTATGGGTTTAGGAGAGAGAGTTATGGGGTTAGTGGTAAAGTGAGTGAGGGAGATAGAGGGAGAGAGAGAGAGAGAGAGATTGTGGGTTATGGGCTTGAGATAGAGAGAGATTGTGGGTTATGGGTTTAGAGAGAGAGAGAGAGGGATAGAGATTGGTGGTAATGAGTTTTTAGAGAGAGAGAAAGAGATTGGATGTTATGGGATTAAAAGAGAGATTCTTGGTGTTAGTGGTAAAGAGAGAGAAAGAGAGAGAGAGAATGGGGGCAGGTAACTAGAGAGAAATGGGGAGAGAGATTGTGGTTTATGGTCTTGGAGAGAGAGAGAGAGAGAGAATGGGGGTAGGGTGTTAGAGAGAAAGGGAGAGAGATATTGTGGGTTATGGGCTTGGAGTGAGAGAGAGAGAGAGAGTTTGGACATGATGTGGTTAGGGGGGATCAAGAGAGAGAAATTAGGTGTTAATGGCTTAGATAAAATGATAGATCAGAGATGGGGTTTTAGATAAATAGATAGATAGAGAGAATGTGGGTTTAGGAAATTAAATAGAGAGAGTGAGAGAAATAAAGAGAGAGAGAGAGGTTTGGGGTTAATGGTTTAAAGAGGGAGATTGGGGGATAAGGGTTAGGAGTTTATAGTGAGAGTGAGAGATACAAAAGGATTAAGGGATTTGAGATAGAGAGATTAGTATATGGGATTGGGGAGAAAGATATATTGGTGTATATGGGTTTAAATAAAAGAGAGAGAGGGCATGCGAGAGAGAGAGAGAGAGAGAGAGAGAGAGAGAGAGAGAAAGAGAGATTGAGGGTTAGAGAGAGATTGTGGGTTAGGGGTTTAGAGAGAGAGAGATTGGGAATTAGAGGGTTGGATAGATAAGGAGAGAGAGAATTAGGGTTTAGTGTAGAGAGAGAAAAATAGTAAGCGTAAAGAAAGTTATATATTGGGAATTAGAGGTTTGGATAGATAAAGAGATAATTAGGGTTTAGTGTAGAAAGAGAAAGATATATATGTTCATTTCCATTTGTTTAGAGAGAGACCAGGGGATAGAGAGAGAGATTGTGGGTTAGATTTTTAGAGAGAGAGAGAGATTGCGGGTTAGGGTTTTAGAGCGAGAGAGATTGGGAATTAGAGGTTTGGATTAGGGTTTAGTGTAAAGAGAAAAAAAGAGATAGATGTTCAGTTCCACTTGTTTAGAGAGAGACTAAGGGTTACATGTTTAAATAGAGAGACATATATAAAGAGAGAGATTAGAATTTATTGGTTTAATTAAAGATACATATAGAGAGAGAGAGCGATTGAGGTTTATTGGTTGAATTAGAGAGATAGGGGGATTATGGATCAGGTGTTTAAACACACTCATAGACACATATATATATAGAGAGAGAGAGAGAGGGAGAGAGGGAGATATTGGGTGTTAGGGTTTATAAATTTAGATAGATATGGAGAGATATTGGGGGTTAGAGAGAGAGAGGGGGAAAGATTAGAGTTTAGTAAGCTAGAGAGATAGAAAGAGAAAGAGAGAGATGTTGTGGGTTATTAGTTAGGGGATTTCAAAGAGAGATGGTAAGATTTATGGTTAGGGGTTTAAAGAGAGAGAGAGTAGGTTAAGTATTTAAATATAAATATAAAGAGAGTGAGAGTGAGAGGGAGAGAGAGATTTGAGGTTAAGTGTTTAGAGAAAGAGATATTGGGGCGAAGGGTCTTAATAAAGAGAGATAGAGAGTGTTTAGAGAAAGATATATTGGGGCAAAGGGTTTAAATAAAGAGAGAGAGAGAGAGAGAGAGAGAGAGAGAGAGAGAGAGATTGAGGGTTAAGGGCTTGGAGAGAGAAAGAGATATTGTGGAGGGAGGTAGGGAGTGATAGAGCTATATTGGTGGTTATGATTTTAGAGAGAAAGAGGTGGGGTTTAGGATTTTACATAGATAGAGAGAGGGAGATTGGTTGTTAGGGGATAGACATCTAAATAGATAGAGAGAAATATCAGGGTTTATATTTTAGGGATTTTAATAGAAAGAGAGAGAGAGAGAGAGAGAGAGAGAGAGAGAGATTAGGGGATAGGGTTAGGTAGATAGAGAAAGATATTAAAGGTTTAGGGAGAGAGAGAGTAAGGTTTAGGTAGATAGAGAAATATATTAAAGGTTTAGGGAAAGAGAGAGAGGAGGGTTTGGGGTTATATGTTTATAGAGAGAGAGTGACATAGAGATTATGGGTTTGGGGTTTAGAAAGAGAGAGAGAGGATATTGGGGTTTCAATATTTAGAAAGAGAAATATATTGGGGGTTAAGTTTGTTTAGATAAAGAGATTATGGATTAATGGTAGAGATGGAGAGACAAAGACATAGGTTGGGAGTTATGGGTTTAAATAGAGAGTGCCATATAGAGAGAGGGTTAGGTGTTTAGAAACATAGAGGGAGAGAGTGATTAGGGGTTAAGGGTTTAGGGAGAGAGACAGATTGGAGATTAAGGTTTAGAGAGAGAGATGGGAGGCTACGGGCTTGAAATGTGTGTGTGTGTGTGTGTGTTAATATTTAAAGAGATATATATTGGGGGTTAAGGTTGTTGATAGATAGAGAGATTATGGATTAATGGTAGAGATAGAGAGACAAAGACATAGGTTGGCGGTTAGGGGTTTAAATAGAGAGTGTCATATAGAGAGAGAGAGTTAGGTGTTTAGAGACATAGAGGGAGAGAGTGATTAGGGGTTAAGGGTTTAGGGAGAGAGACAGATTGGAGATTGAAAGTTTAGAGAGAGAGAGGGGAGGCTATGGGCTTGAAATGTGTGTGTGTGTGTGTGTGTGTGTGTGTGAGAGAGAGAGAGAGAGAGAGAGAGAGAGAGATTAGGGATTTATATAGATAGATAGATAGAGAGAGAGAGAGAGAGGAGGAGGAGGTTAGGGGAATAGGGGTATACACACACACACACACACACACATATATATGGGGGATGGGGGTTTATAGAGAGATAAATAGGTTTGGAGTTTAGTGTTTAAAGAGTGAGAGTGAGAGACAAAGATTGGAGCTTAAGTGTTTAGAGAGAGAGAGAGAGAGAGATGGGGGGGTTATAATTGTCAATGGTTAAATATTTAAGGGTTATAGGTATTTAAAAGTTAAATATAAATGTTATTCCTTATATAAAAGCTATATTTATGGCTATAATCCTTATAACACTAAGGAGTGATATGTTTGTGGGGTTAAAGCTAAGGGTTAAAAGAATTATGTGGGTTAACACTTAGGACTTAATATTTATGATGGTTAGGGGGTTTTAGGGATAGGAGTTAAGAAGAACGTGTTATTATTACATGGGTTAAAGTAGTTAAGATAATTTGATATTGGTGTGATAAGCTTACAAGGTTTTAGGTCTTATAGATGTTAAAATTTGTATTTAATTTATAAGTGTTATGTTCTAAACGTTAGTGGTTAGAAATTATATGGGTTGGATGATATAGTGTCTAAGTAACTAAGGTTTAACGGAGTTAGGTGTGATAGGGGTTAAAGTTATATCAAGGAAAGAGATCCTAGCTCCTAGGTTGCATGAATAGAGTGTCAACAAAGGGGGGTCCCTCGTTAGAGCACTTTCAAAACCTTGTGTATACATGGTCGACCACCCAGCTTGGGGCGTACTGGGAGGGCTTCTCTGGGAGTTACCTCCCTCCACCTATTACTAGCGCAATGGCGTCCCATTTTCCAGCTACAACAAAGGCACATGTGTCAAGATACCGAGTTAGGAAATTGTTTCCAGGCAATTTCCAAAAATGGTCCTTTGAAAACACTCTACACAAGACTTTTAATAGAACCCCTATGGTCTACTAAACAATATATAAAATTGTCTACAATTTAATAACCATGAATAAAACATTGAAAAAATTTACACCAAAAATAAGATAGCAACTTATAATCTAAACTCTTAACCTATTTCAACTAACTCATAATTATTAAATGAAACTCTAAGGTATTTCAACAAGTTTCCTAATTATTAACTCAAACTTTAAAGTATTTCAATATAGAAATAAAAAAACTAAATTAAAATGGTCCTTTGAAAACACTCTACACACAAGAATTTTAATAGAACCCCTATGGTCTACTAAACAATATATATAACTGTCTACAATTTAATAACCATGAATAAAACATCGAAAAAAATTACACCAAAACTTATAATCTAAAAACTCTCTAAACTATTAATAAGAACTCTAACCTATTTCAACAAACTCATAATTATTAAATAAAACTCTAAGCTATCTCAACAAATTCTTAGTTATTAACTCAAACTTTAAAGTATTTCAATATAGAAAAAAACACTAAATTATTAACTACAATAACATTACCCCTCCAAAAAAGAAAAGAAAAAAGTCTCTATCTACCATACTAGAAAATTTACATCAAGCATTTAATAAAATTTCATAACCTAAAACAATATGAAAAATTAAATATTGTGTTTTAAATTTGTAATAAAAAATAATGAAAATTTCATAATGCTAAGTAGATAAAAAATTAAAATAAAAGCTAAATGTATTTGACAAGTTGAAAATATAATTAAACTAAATTTATAATTAAAAATATATATAATAAATAAATAAAAAAACTAAATATTATTATATTATATAAAATAAATTTACAATAAATAAATATATACACATAAAATTTAACAAACTAAATTAAATATCATTATGAATCAAATACAAATTAGTTTGCACTTCAAATAAAATTATATTTTAGTATTATAAAATAATCTTAAATGCAAAGAAACCTATACTGTACTATCATATAAGTAAAGTGGATGAAATCTATAAAAGTAAAGTGGATGATATCTTACCCAGACATGGGTACTCTCATGAAACGCCTACGGTCACTACTTGGAAGACTAAGTAAATATCTTTACATAAAGATCATCCGATGCAATGTACAAAATGAAATAACATGCATTTTTGTGTAGGATTGTAAACATGATTGGTAGTCAGAAATAAAATAATAATGTGAAATTTCTGAAATAATAATGTGAAATTAGTATTCTATATGACTGTATAGTCAGACAAAAGAAAATAAGATGAAAAATGACTTAGACCTTTTTGGATTCTGGCCGGATATTTTTTATGCAAATTGAAAGTGTTTTTTCTTTGATTTTGATTTTTATTTCCATCGATGTGGCATGTTGAGGTGATGGAAAGTTTATTGTTTTAAACAACTCACCAGTAATTTTGTACTTCGCAAAATTTCATCAATTGGACAATAAAGATATAATTAGTCCAACACCCAACCAAATATACTCCCTTCACAACCCTGGAATGAATGCAAATCTCCATACCCATTTTTAGTTCAGCTTATCCAACCCTGGAATGAATGCAAATCTCCATACCCATTTTTAGTTCAGCTTATCCAACCCTGGAATGAATTCAAATCTCCATACCCATTTTTAGTTCAGTTTATCCCATCTGGGTGCTTGTATTTTCAACTCCCCACACTGGTTAACATCGTGTTTGACTTATTATAGGTAAAATCTCCAATCAATTCCTCCTTCAAATACCATCTTATTACAGTTATCACCCTTTGCATTCTCAATGATTTTCAAGTAATTTTCCCATGCATCCCTATTGATTTTTCCATAAAATATTAAGTTCCAAGATGGGAAGTCGATTGTTATCTACCTGGGTTTCTTGAGGATTGAGATGGGTTTATAACTCTCTACAGTGATCCAAACTAAGCATCCATGTTACATGGAATTTTTCTATATTCAGTCGAATCCTAAATGCCAAATCCAATGAGGCTCAAAATCTACATTGCAGAGGTGGAAGGTTCGAACCATGGTTTGGCACAATTTCTATTTGGCTTGTCTTTGTTCTAGTAAAAGGTCACATTTTTTTCTTTCTTTATTTAACCTAATCTTGGTTTCAACACACCTTTCCTTTAGAAAACAGCGCACACTACACCTTTCCTTTCGAGTTGAGTCATTCAAAAGAGATGAACATGAGATCTTCTTATTCGCACTGAATTAATTGAATGTAGAGGAAAGGGTTGCACTGATCAATGGAACTAAAACTGAATTTAATTGAATGTACAGAAAAATGGTTGCAGTGATTGATTTATCTAAAACTGAATTTAATTGTAGGTACATGAAAAGGGTTGCACTGATCCATTAAACTGAAACTGAATTGATTGAATGTACAGGATTTCTGGGATGAACCTTTATTCGAAATGGAAGGGTTTAGATTAAACATCACTGCAATAACCAAAAATTGCAGAAGAATATCCTACAAAAGCATCTTTGGGTTCTTTATGAGTCCATGGCCATTACACTGAGATCACACAGGCTGCACAGTAAAGTCTAAAATTGGTGATTTCTGCATCTTTGGGTTCTTTACGAGTCCATTGCCATCACACTGATATCACACAGGCTGCATAGTAAAGTTTAAAATTGGGTATTTTTGTTGGTAGAAAAAATCAGAAAAGGAGGCCCGACCAGTTCCATAATCATGCCCAAGCTTGCATTTTCTCCTAAAGTCCATGATGTTGGGGTGTAAAGACAAAAATTCCATTACCCAAGCTCGACGAGCTACATAGGTGTTACCCTGTCTTCATACCGACGTACGAAGCCAATATGCAGTGCGAAGCACTTAAGCGAAAGAGACTAAGACTGAGATGAAACACCAAATTAGAGGCTAAGACTAGAATGAAGTACCTCACGTCTACGGAAGAACTAGACACAAGACTAATTCGGTGGTTATTGATTCTTATTCGTAATTAGAATTAAAGGCGTAATTATAATGTTCAATCATATTATTAATTATTCTTTCCAATTAGAATGTTGGGCCATGTTTGTTTTCTCAAAGCCACCTAGCCATTTGAAATTAATTTGTTCCTTCTGATTTGGAAGTTCCACAATCTTGAATTTAAGAGCATTTTCAGCCACTTCTTGCATCATCCCACTTTATCTGTATGTACACTTCTACATTGTTTCAGTTGATATGTAGATTTTACGCGACTCTGTTTTCTTAAATGAGTCTAACAATTTAGACAAAATTATATGATGAAAGTATATTTATTTCATACATATATTCTTATATATATATATATATATATATATATATATATAATATGTAGAGTAGGGTATAAATCTTAAATGAATGTAACAATTTGGTCAAAATTCTAATATAAGACTATATTCCATTCCTATCTTCATAGATATATATTAAGCAAATGAAGGGCAAGAACACTAAATCAGCCATAAGCAGCCGCTTCCAAGCTAGCAAGGTATCAAGCTAAAGCAGGTGTGATCCCCAGGCTTTATAATTGGAGAGTATGCTCCCGGCAATGGAAATCTATTGGCAACTGGATAATTTGTGCATGGAAGGTTAGTCAATTTATCCGCATTAATCTGGCCTTTTAACAGGTAAATTGTAGATATAAAAGGTACTTGAACTCTTCGATATAATAATCCCACTTTTCCGTCCTTCCCCAGAGAGAGGCAACCCTCACGGACGAGACATGTTTCCTTGTAATCTCGTATTAATCATGTCCGATAGCCCATGATCTTAACCTGATAGCCACCAATTATATATATATAATAGGTAAAAATTAAAGTGTTAAAGAAGGGGAGTTAGCTAAATTTTACCATTTTTGCCAAAAATAGTGGCACTACTACTGTAAAGCACTCAATCCCTCCTATCAAATTTTTGTACATATTGCATATGCCACTAAGTCTTGTAGGAATTTTTTTTGTACATATTGCATATGCCACTGAGTTTTGTAAGTGAAGAAGTCAGCTGGGAACACTTTCGACATGCTAGACTCTACATATTCTGTCGATCTACTCAAGCATACATTTGGTACCGAGAGGTAAGTGCCAATTCTGGCGATTTCTGTTGGCACAAAAGATTCAGAACAAGAGGCCCTACCAGTTCCATAATCAGGGTCAAGCTTGTATTCTCCCCTAAATTTCATGATGTTGGGCGTAAAGACTAAAATTCCTACATACTGAAGGGTGGAGTTTAGTCTTAAGCTCGGTGAGATGCACAGGCGTTACCCATCTACCATGTCCTAGAATAGAATGTTATTTTTCAACTATAAAGAAACTCCCTACAAGGTATGTTTTTTGCTGTCTTATAGATCGTGTAGTTTATGGGCCTAGTGAAAATTCAAAAAACCATTAATACTGAACACAACCAATTCAATTTATCTTGAAACCTAATTATATGTTTAGTTGTTTGGTTTTGTAATCTGAATATTAGTAATTTAAGATTCAATGAGCCCAGTATAATCCGCCAATATATTGACTACTAATTCCTTATGTTATAAGGATATTTTTTCAATGACCGACTCTATTAGATTCTAACTAAGCATGGGAGCATCCATTATCTAAGTAACATAGGACTTACTTTCCTGCTTATTAACTATCTGCTCTTAACCACTAGATCAGAATGTAGAGGGAAATGGGAGTTAGTCAGTTAGGTTTAAAGCGTTGCACTTGAGTTTCATTAAAGCTGCTTTTCCCTTTTCATGCCCATAGAATTGAGAGACGGAGTCTTGGCCACCGACAGGTAAGAGACTCCACCGACAGGTAAGGTATCGGTTTTTGATGCCGACGTAGGGTTCGGATCCATAAGGTTTTTGGTACCGTTCGGATTCTAGATTTTTGGTACCTATAACAATTTTTTTTATACCAAATTCACTATACTACTTGATTCTTTTATGTACATTAAATACAAGCTATCAAGTTGCAACAAATCAATCTTTAATTTGATTGAAAGATTTATTTTCTTAACAATTTGTAACTTGATCTATTGATTTTTTTATAAGCAACAATTAATTAAAAGCAAAATGAGAGAAAATCTCGATGGATATACATACCCTTTCTGGTCGACCATCGAACATGAAAATGGTTGATTTGTTATCAAGTGAGAGTCCAGTGTGATCATCTGACATATTAATAAAATAGTCATTGTTATTATGATAATGATAATATAAAAAATAAAATAAAACCCTCTATATAAAAGGATAAACTCTAAAATATCATAATAATATTATAAAAAAAAATCCTAAAATCAAACAAACTACCATATTCAAAATAAATTTCAAACATGGATCCTAAAATCACTGAAACTACATAAACTTCCAATGATTACTACCTGAAAAGCAAACCTTAGGGTTCGGATCCATAAGGTTTTTGGTACCGTTCAGATCCATAAGGTTTTATGGTACCGTTCGGATTCTAGGTTTTTGGTACCGACCACAATTTTTTTATACCAAATTCACTATACTAATTGATTCTTTTATGTACATTAATACAAGCTATCAAGTTGCAACAAAACAATCTGTAATTTGATTTAAAGATTTATTTTCTTAGCAATTTGTAACTTGATCTATTGATTTTTTTTATATGCAACAATTCTTTAAAAGCAAAATGAGAGAAAATCTGTAGGGATATACATACCCTTTCTGGTCGATCATCGAACATGAAAATGGTTGATTTTTTATCAAGTGAGAGTCAGAGTCGAGTGGAATCATCTGACATATTAATAAAATAGTCATTGTTATTATGATAATGATAATATAAAAAATAAAATAAAACCCTATATATAAAAGGCTAAACTCAAAAATATCTAAAATTACTACAATCATGATAGTATTATAAAAAAAAATCCTAAAATAAAAAAACTACCATCTTCAAAATAAATTTCAAACATGTCTCCTGAAACTAGATAAACTTCCAATGATTACTACACCACCAAACAATTGCTATAATATGTGCACACCTGAAAAAGCAAACCTCACCACACACAGGATGCCACCAATAAAGATTAGTTACTGAACAAAAGCTATAAATAAAGAAGAACAATTCTAAAATTACTCAAACTACCATATCAAAATAAATTTAAAACCAATACTAACCATCACAAAACAGCCATACAGAAAAAGTGTGCATACCTTAAGAATAGAACCTCAAACAGAGAGGAGAGGATGGCACCATATGCCCGGAGTAGAATCACAATCTCATCTCACAGACTAAAAGGAGCTGACGAATAAAGATTAGTTACTAATAAAGATTAGTTACTGAATAAAGCTAAGGCGTTCTCGTACATGAACAAACCAAATAATAGACCTCAAATCTAATTTCAATAATATGTGCACAGCTGAGAAGCAAACCTCACCACATACAGAAGAACAATTCTAAAATTACTCAAACTACCATATCAAAATAAATTTAAAACCAATACTAACCATCACAAAACAGCCATACAGAAAAAGTGTGCATAGCTTAAGAATAGAACCTCAAACAGAGAGGATGGCACCATATGCCCGGAGTAGAATCACAATCTCATCTCACAGACTAAAAGGAGCTGACGAATAAAGATTAGTTACTGAATAAAGCTAAGGCGTTCTCGTACATGAACAAACCAAATAATAGACCTCAAATCCAATTTCAATAATATGTGCACAGCTGAGAAGCAAACCTCACCACATACAGGATGCCACCATAATAACAATCTCAGACTAAAAGGAGTTGGGTAGACGTTCAATAAAGATTAGTTACTGAACAAAAGCTATAAATAAAGAAAACAATTCTAAAATTACTGAAACTAGCATATCAAAATAAATTTAAAACCAATACTAACCATCACAACACAGCCATACAGAAAAAATTTGCATACCTTAAGAATAGAACCTCAACCATAAAGAAAAAGTGTGCATACCTTAAGAATAGAGCCTACCTCAAACAGAGAGGAAGGCACCATATGCTCGGAGTAGAATCACAATCTTATCCCTACAGACTAAAAGGAGCTAACAAATAAAGATTAGTTAATGAATAAAGCGAAGGCGTTCTCGTACATCAACAAACCAAATAATAGACCTGAAATCCAATTTCAATAATATGTGCACAGCTGAGAAGAAAACCTCATCACACACAGGATGCCACCATATACCCGGAGTTGCGCAGGAGAATCACAATCTCAGACTAAAAGGAGTTGCGCAGGCGTTCTCATACATAATGGACGAATAAAGATTAGTTACTGAACAAAATCAACAAACCAAAAAAATGGATCTGAAATACAATATCAACAACAGGGTTTTTCAAGCAATATATCAATTCTAAAGTCTAGACGTTATCAAGCAATATAACAATCCGATTCCTTACATGTTCTCCAGTCTTGTTGACCTCTAGTTGAGAATTAATCGCCAAATCCGCCGTACGATCTCTTAATTGTCTTCCAAAGTTTCGCCTCCTGATATGATTTTAGGAGTAATATTGATAACAGAACCGATCTCCTCTAGTAGAGCTATTGATAACAAAACTGAAATGACTTAGCTGAAGCAGCAAAACCAATGAGATCTCATCCACAAGTCAATAAAGTAGATTTGGTAATAAATCCTAAATTCTAGTTTTTTGAAAGTGCATAAGACAGACCGCGCATTGATTTGTTCCTTTCCTTGAAATTTTAAATTCTCGTTTTATTGAAACTTGCACACAAGAATCTTCCTCATCACATGATTACTACACCACCAAATAGAAAAAGTATGCATACCTTAACAATAGAACCTCAAACAGAGAGGATGGCACCATATGACCGTAGAATCGCAATCTCATACCCACAGACTAAAAGGAGCTGGGCAGGCATTCTCATACATAATAGAGGAATAAAGATTCTTTATTGAAAAAAAAGGTAAAGCACTCTCGTACATAATGGACTAAAAGCTATTAATTAGTGAAAAAAATCAAGAAACCAAATAATAGATCTGAAATCTAATTTCAATAATATGTGCACACCTCAGAAGCAAACCTCACCACACACAGGATGCCACCATATATCCAGACATGCGCAGAAGAATCACAATCTCAGACTAAAAGGAGCTGCGCAGGATTTATCATACATAATGGACAAATAAAGATTAGTTACTGAACAGAATCAACAAACCAAAAAAATAGATTTGAAATTCAATATCAATAACAGGCTTTTTCAAGCAATATATCAATTCTAAAGTCTAGGCGTTTTCAAGCAATATAACAATCGGATTCATTGCATCTTCTCCAGTCTTGTTGACCTCAGTCTTTTTCAAGCAATATATCAATTCAAAAGTCTAGGCGTTTTCAAGCAATATAACAATCCGATTCATTGCATCTTCTCCAGTCTTATTGACCTCAGGCTGAGAATTAATGGTAGAATCCACCGTCCAATCTCTTAACTATCTTCTAAAGTTTCGCCTCCTCATATGATTTTAGAAGTACTATTGATAACACAAGCGATCTCGTCTAGTAGAGCTATCGAGAACAGAATTGATATCGCTTATAGCTGACGCTGCAAAACCAATGAGATCTCATCCATATGTCAATACAGTCCATTTGGGAAGAAATCCTAAATCCTGGTTTTCTTGAAACTGCTCAAGACAGACCGCGCATTCTGTTCAATCTTCTCCATCACATGATTACTACACCACCAAATATAAAAAGTATGCATACCTTAACAATAGAACCTCAAACAGAGAGGATGGCACCATATGACCGTAGAACCGCAATCTCATACCCACAGACTAAAAGGAGCTGGGCAGACATTCTCATACATAATGCACGAATAAAGATTCGTTACTGAAAAAAAGCTAAGGCGCTCTGGTACATAATGGACGAAAAGCTATTAATTAGTGAAAAAAATCAACAAACCAAATAATAGATCTGAAATCCAATTTCAGTAATATGTGCACACCTGACAAGCAAACCTCACCAGACACAGGATGCAACCATATATCCGGACTTGCGCAGCAGAATCACAATGTCAGACTAAAAGGAGTTGCGCAGGAATTCTCATACATAATGGACGAATAAAGATTAGTTACTTAACAAAATCAACAAACCAAAAAAATAGGTCTGAAATTCAATATCAGTAACAGGATTGTTCAAGCAATATATCAATTCTAAAGTCTAGGCGTTTACAAGCAATATAACAATCTGTTTCATTGCATCTTCTCCAGTCTTGTTGACCTCTAGTTGAGAATTAATCGCGGAATCCACCGTACGATCTCTTAACTATCTTCTAAAGTACTGATATCGCTTAAGCTGATGCCGCAAAATCAATGAGATCTCATCCACATGTCAATACAGTCGATTTGGGAAGAAACCCTAACTTCTGGTTTTCTTGAAAGTGCTCAAGACAGACCGCGCATTCTATTCCTTTCCTTGGAATCTTAATTTCTCGTTTTCTTGAAACTTGCACACGATAATCTTCTTCATCACCGCCTCGTCTTCATCGCGGCCTTTTTCCTGCCCACAAGCCATCGAAATTCTACAAGCCGGGGGAATCTTGCAGCACGATATCGTACTCGTCCCGGGTTCGAATCCTCGAGAACCGTGGTTTTCTCACAGCTATTGTAAACGCGCTAGCTATCACAGCGAAGAGAGCTATCACCCGAGTACAGAAAGCCGGTTGGTTCTCATCGTTGGTAATTGCATAAATTTGAGGGCTTAGAAAAACACAACCATAGTGCAAACAAGCCGAAGTGCCTTGTCCCATTCAGAATCGAGAAGGAATAACGTCCCAGTGAAATACCTATTACCGATACGCATTAACTACTACTGTCCCAACAAACCAAATAACATAACATGTGTTTCTCAGCAAAATAACAACATATATGAAATCCAAGAACAAAAGCTCACCGTAAAGAAAAGCATTTTTTTATTTGCTAACGGCTTTTTTTGGATACAGAAGGCCGTTAACATGCAACGTCTACTCAGGATTTCAAATGCTCTTTTTTTGGATACAGAAGGCCGTTAATATTGTGACGTGGACAACTCTCTGTCAACATCTTTCCGAGGAGTAAGCTGACGGGTAATAGTGTAAACATCCCGGAAGGTTTTGATTCATGGCCTCCACGCCCGATTAGGGTGGATATTTAAAAGTTAAATTTAGCGTTCTTGTTAGGTTATCTCACCACGGTGGAAGCACTAGATATTGGTTCAGTGCAATGACTTAACCTATTGAAATAACTGAGTCCGTGCCATTATTTTTATTTTTTTAATGATATTGTATGTTAATTCACTCACTCGCACATACTAAGTTTAACTTTAGTTAAGTATTAGTTTATTAAGAAATAATATAGAGAGGTTAGTTGATTAAGAATAAATATTGAGAAGATGTTTTTATTGTTAATAATTAATAATTTTTGTTTTTTAATAATTATAATATTTAATTTGCTATGTTTAAAGTATTTATATGAATTTAGAAATATAAATTATATAATTCAATTTAGAAATGTAAAATATTATCAATATAATTATAATATTTGAATTTTAAAAAATAAAATATTATAGATATAAATAAATATATTTAGTTATGATGAAGGGAAATCCATTAAATCAGATCTTCAAGTAAAGGGTTTGTATGATTTTATGGATTAGATCTATTTCACTTGATTATTGAAAATTTAAATTCTTAATAAAATGTTATTTACAAATAATTTGACTAGTTAAATGTATTTGTTATGATGATTAAAATTTTGAATTTTTAATATAGTTTTAAATAAGTATAATTTGTTATATATTTAAATTTAATTTTTTGTTTATTATTTTATGTAATGGTTAGATTTTATTTTATTTTCTTGAAACTTTGTTATATTTTTTTCTTTCATTCTATGTTTATGGTGAGGTAAATTTTCTTTAATTTTAATGTTTTCAAGATTTTTAAATATTTAACTTTAAATTTAATAAAAATGTGTTTAATTTTTTTTAAATAGATTTTTGAAAATTTTATTTATATCTTTAAGTGTTTATATTTTATAGTTTGGGATGAATAAGAAAAGAGCATCTTCCTAAATTGATGAGATAAATGTTCTATATATGTGTGTGTGAGAGAATGAGATTACATATATGGGATTAAGGTGGAATGATTTGTTGTGGATAAAGTATTTTTTATTTTATTTTGGATGCTCACTTAAAGCTATTTCTAAATGTCTAAGAGTTGGTTAATTGTTTAATACCATAGCTATTTAGTAGGACTTGAAGTCTTTTCCTTAGTACCTATTAATTTATGTAGTTAGATTTTCTCTAAGATGATGGTGCCAATGGAGGTCAAAGTTTTGACACTCTATAAATAAGGCTTTAAACTATGACTCTAATATTATAAAGATTTTCTTCCTTTAATAGATAATATTTATAAAATAGTTATTATGATAAAGAGATATTATTTGATAATAAAAATAATTAATTTGATGATAAAATGCTCTATACTTGCTATAAGGAGGTCATTAATCATAATTTGGGAGATCTGAAGTATCTCTTGATAGTAGGGGAGAAAATTAATATAGCCAAGATTAGAATGAATTCTCATGAACTCCATAACGAAGAAGGGTGTTGGTCTATTCCTAAAAATCCATGGGCGGAAAGGGTTTTCCATCTAAGTGAATCTATGAGCATTGAGGATGAAAAACACTTTCTCTTTACACCCACATTAGACTTAAATTTCCTAGTATTTGCTACAATACAAACTTTTATAACCTCCTAACTTGCCAAAACTATAGTGAGCTTGGAAAGCATACAAACAAGATTTTAAAGTAAACCAAGTATTATCCTTCTTAAGGTCAAATAGAACAAATTTGGTCTCATTGGATGTTAATCATCATCATCATCACTAATTTGTATTCTTGTCTTTAGTAGTAAAATCCCCACACATAAGGGATTTATACACCAATTTAGTAAAATTCAATTTCTGAAAATGAAATAAAATTAGAAAAAAATATTATTAAAAGTTTCATAAATTCATATTAAAAAAAATATCAAAACCAAAAGAAACATTATATTGGGTTCATATTTAGGGTTGAAGGATTTAATTTATGGGTTAAAAAAATGTAATATTTAGGGGGTTTTATTATAAAAAAGGAGGGAGAAGCAGCACAAGCGGGGGAGCATTGGGGTTTGGTTGTCAAGACTACCCACAGACTACATAGACTGCCTTGGCCAAGACTACCCACAGACTACGTTATTCACTCGAAAGGTCCACAGACTCGATGGATGGATAGATGAGGCCTTGACTGATTACAAGCTCAATATATTAAAACCTAAATGGTGATATTAAGGTGCTGGGAGAAGCAGTGCGAGTGGGGTGTGGAGAATCAGAGAAGCAGTGTGAGTGGGTTGTGGGGAAGCGACGTGAGCGAAGTGTGGATAAGGCTCCCACTCCTATATTTGATATGGGTGTTGGTTATTTGACGGGATAAAATTAAACCAATTATTACTTCGTCTCTATCATTGGTGGTCATGGCTCTTCAAGCGGGTGATACCTTTACCTTTGCGACTGATGCTGGTGCTCGAGCAATGGGACCTAATTTACCAAGTTAAAGGTCAAGTTCATTTGTTAGAATATACTGGGAGAAGCAGCGTGAGCGGGGTGTGGAGAAGCAGAGAATCAACATGATCAAGGTGTGGAGATGCAGCGCAAGCGCGAGAGCATTGGGTTATGGTTGCCAATACATGAGAGAAATCCCCACCCGGTCCTGTCAGTCGAGACTACCTCATTCACTGGAAAGGCCTAGAGACTAGATGAATACATAGATGAGGCCTTGGATTATTACAAGCTCAATAGATTGAAACCTAGCTGGTGATATTGAGGAGACATTTTTAGTAGCGTTAGCTGGGTTGATGGTGGGAAGCACCAAAGCCAACAATTTACCATGTGCCTATAGATTAAGCACTAGACTTTGCACCAACAATTCTAGGTCTAGCAACTTGATCCATTTATATGAAAGATTTTATACCTAATGTTATAATTCCAGTGAGAACCATTCTTTGAGTAATCATGTTCTTTGTGTGTGGGTATGTCTCTATAGTGTAGAAGTTGGATGTTGTAAGTGGGTATCTCTATATATCTATGCCTCTATACTATGTGAATTTGTTTGTTGTATATGGGTATATCTTTGTGTCTCTCTGTTTTATGTGGCCCTGTGGGTATGTCTATTTACTTTGTGTATCTATGTTGGAAGAATAGTAGAAGTTGGATGAGCAGCCCCTGCTCATTGACTTGCCACATGGAGTACGCCCCTGCTAATTTAAGGATATCAAACAAGTAATTGGAAATCGATTCTTGCAAACTGTGGTCTCCTAATTCAAGGTAGGCATCTTTCTAATTTCTTTTAGAAATTCCAGTGCTTCTCTTTTTTGTAAATCATTGTTTTCTCACATCCCTGCTTATGCTCATCTTTAAGTGATTTTTTTTATCTACAACCCATTTGTAAAAACTTAAGGTTATGAATGGGCGATATTTCTTTGGGGTTCTCATATTTATGTGATAAGTGGCTAACTGTGAGGGTTTTGTAGCATCCAATTGTCATTGGACTAGGAATGGGATGTGTTGTTGAATCAGTAAGATGCAACAAAGACCTTGGTACAATTCCTTCTAATTGAATCATTCCAGTGTCCTTGTCAAGCAATGTAGAAAAGACCTTCATCATACATACATCAAAAGGCCCTTTAATAGGGAAATGCAGAGGAAATGTGATTAGGGAATCCTTGGTGAATTCTTCTTGAAGTCAGAAGAAAAATGAGAAGATTTTCCATTAACAGAGATGGATATATTTATAGTGTGTAGTACACTTGACAACCATAGGATAATGAGATAGTGGGTTATTGTTGTTATAGCTTTACACATACAATGGTATACTACAAATTTACATGTGATATACATCTTGTGCATATGCATCTTTTCATCTTTGTACAAAAGATTAAATCGTAAAATAACGTTGGGCATAAGTAGTACATAGTAACACAAAAAGGCCAATGAAGTTGCTTCTTCCACTTGTGTCAACAATATGTGAAAGTGGCATGGGTTTGTGTCGACTAGCTTGCTAGGTGGATCTAATCACCTTATGGCCCTCTACATGATCTCATAAAGGTAACACATTGTTGGCTTCTAACCATCAACAATTTGTAGGAATTTTAGCAGTGATTAACAAATGTAATCTCTTCCTCAACATCACACCAAAAACTCTCATTATTGCTTGCTAGCTGGCTCTAATCACCTTATGGCCCTCTACATGATCTCATAAAGGTAACCCATTGTTGGATTATAACCATAAAAAAATTGTAGGAATTTTAGGAGTGATTAAGAAATGTAATCTTTTCCTCAACATTACTCCAAAAAAATTCATTATATGCAAGATTGAAACTTGAATTCCTTTTGAGGTCTTGGCATATTTTGATTTTGCATACTCTTTGACCTTAAATACCCTCCTTAAAGTTAAATTTTTTTGAAGAAATGCTTTGCAAGATGAAACTATTGGTAAATCTACCAATGTTGGGTCAAACAATCTCATGGCCTTCTATATAAGTCTCAATCATGCTAAGTATCTTGTATGATTGGTTAGGAATTTGCACATTTTTAATGATTTCTTGGAACTAAATTTTTTTGTGATGTCCTTATACATGAGTTCTATATAGTGGGTTGTTGGAGCTCTAAAATATGGTAAGGTAATTATGGAGTTGTGTGAGTCTTGACATATCTCATCGATATGAAGGATTGGTAAGTGGTAGTAGAGTTTGGAAGAGAATCAATTTCAAGAGGAGAATAAAGTTCAAGGGAGGAAGGTGTTGTGACAAAATGGATAGTTTTCTCATCATAAAATAATGTTTTGGATTGGACTTATGGTTGTAAGAATTGAATTTAAACAACATCATGTGTTTAGGTCTTGTGATATTGGCACATCATGGAAGATGGGACAAATTAAGGTGAGGTATGGGGTTAGGGGAGTTTCATGATGAGAAAGGATGGGGGTTTGTGGAATTAAAAATGTTAGAGATAGAGCTAGTATTAGGGCTAGGGTTATGTAATGGTGAAAATATAGGTTTCTTATGAATTTTTCGTTTCATCACGAGGGCACAAATAAAGGCTTGGTCTAGGTTGGTACTCTCAAACATAAACATTTAAATATGAAAAATAGTGAACAAACTAGAATTTAACTTAAGAAAAATTACTTATTACAAATCTCTTATATGAATTTAGAGATGGAGCTTATTGATTACTTCAAGAAAATATTGGATAAATTTCCCCAGTGCTTGACACAACTACAACCACTTGCACATTAAGTTAGATAAATAGCATGGTTGATAAAAAAATCCTTCTCAAGTCATGGAATAAGGTGTTAAATGTAGTTATGATATTAGGATTGGTATTGGTAGCTTGATGTTCATTTAACTCCCATATACCTCAAGTTCATCTTGGTGAGATTATCATAAGGCATGACAAAGTCCCTTTAAATGTGTGACTTTAGGAAGGGGGTGATATTCTTTCATTTTTGCTAGGAATTGTTGGAAGTAAGCAATGTGACTACACATCAAGAGTCCAAAACATCTTCATCCATGTAGCTACTATACTTCGTTAATGATATTTTGGTGTCTAGCTGAAATGTAGAGGTACAAACCCTAAGTTGTAGTCTAATGGATATAATGAGATCACTAGCCAATTCTTGGACCACACTTTTCAAATTGGGATTTGTATCCTTAGAGTATTGAGTGTTGTGAAAATCCATTAAGAGATAAAGAGATGTTGTGAAATATTTGTAGGTGAAACCCCATGTTATTTATCTAGTTAGGGTTGTGTGCAAGAAGGGTTCGCTAAGAGATGAGGAGCGGGACACAATCCTAGTTAATGTGACACAACATAAGAGAGAAGAACTAGGATGGAGGATGATGTGTAGAGACCCCAAGCAAAGATTGCACATAGATTATATGACATAATAGGAAGTCTTGAGGTGGGATGGAAGCCTCCATAAAACCTCAAGTAGAAAGTATAAGTAAATGTTGAGCCAACATAAGAGGTGTGTTGTATAATAGTTCATTTGGTGGAGTCAATGGACAAGAAAACCAGATAAAGATGGGAGATGGTGTGGAGGATGGACCTAAAAGAACCTAATAAAAAATAATACATCTACACTAAATAAGATTATGGTGTGTGTAGGGTGGAATCTAGATAAACCTAACATTTGAGTGAAAAGGAGGCCAATATCTTACTTCTATGATACATAATGATAAGAAACAACCCTCCTACAAAACAAATCAAAGATAGAAACAAAGCAGAAGGTTGTAGTTGATCCAAATAAGAGATAAGACATGAGAACCCATAAATGAGAGTAGATCACAACATCTTCTTCAACATTATTTATGAGTTCAGTGGCTTCCTTCTTATATTTTTGCATAGCTCTCCAAGTCCAAAAGCCTAGTCTAAGGATGCACGTTAGTCAAAGTTGGAAAAAAATATAATATGCACATGAACACAACTCAATGATTGGAATTGATGCCTTAGCTAACTAATGAATAGAACAAATAATTAAATAATGTAGATGCCTCTAGATTCTAGAAGATATCACCATCAAGTGATCAACACCCCTTAATCTCTAGGTTAGTTGGAAAGATGAATCCTCAAGGGAGGAGTTCCCTGAATCCTTGGATTGATTAATTGGCTAGCTAAGCTTACTGCACTAGTTCAATTGGATGGACTCTCCTTAGATGCTTGGCTAGATGAAGACACCTATATTTCTTATCAGTCAAGAAATGTAGCATTAAATTTGATATATGTTGAGATATACACATTGTATGTGACTCATTTGAAATTTCACTAGGTATATTCCAACATTAATTATAGTCATTGTCACAACATTACTTACCAATGATTTGTTGTTGATATTTAATATTTTCATTTTCAATACACTTTTCTTGTTCTTGTTGTAGTTCTTATACAACTTAAACATACTCTTGATTAACAAGTTTTTCTATCTAATAAACATATGGTTTTTGAATCTCCATATCCATTTTGACGCTTCAAGACGAACCAACACTTTCGACAAGTTTTTTCTTCATTATCATAGAGTTTATATATTCTCCCCAAATTTCTACCATAATCAAACTACGATGCACTTCAATATTTTTTAATCTGGATTCCTTCACTTTGCATCATGAAGATGCATAAGTGTTGGCAAGGGGTTTTGGGTAATCTAGTTGCGCGGCATCACGGATGTTGTGCAAGCTCAGAAGACATCGTGCAAGGAAAAGATAGCGCTCAAGATGGAAAATATATTACTTTTTGAATATTTTGTGTCACTTTCTGTACTTTTGACCATATTTTGTGGATATTGGTCATTAGTTGGTAGGATTCAGTTAGGAATTTGTTAGAAATTGTCCAACTGGACCATGAATGGAAAGGTGCAAGCCTACAAGAAGATGAAAAATTGTAAATGTGATCATCGATCATGGATAGAGAGAGATCGTAGAGAAAATCAAGTTGTAGACTGTGAACTGCGAGCTCGAGGCTCATTTGAATTATTGTCTATTTTGAATTCACAGTTGATTGCACAGAGTTAATATAATGAGAAGGAGATTGATCTGAATTACTGTCTTGTTGTTATCTTTTTATCTCTTTCATGTTTTTCTACATTGCGAATCCAATGACGAGTATGAAGTGCCTGTGCGACATGGATCTGTGATGCAATGTTTACTTCTTTATGAATGATGTTATATTCTTAGATATATTTACGTAACAGTATGTCTCTTTTTGTTATCCTTATTTCTACTATGAATGATGCGATCTATTAAGGAAATGATGATGAATGATGTTATGAGTGATTAATCACTTGTCATATCTGATAAATAAACTAATGAATCATTGATGCCCATAATCCCTCTTCTATTCAGTGGAAACTTGGTTCCATCAGCACTCTCTTGAAAATTTTGGGCGAGACTTCATCCACTCTGTGGGTGTTGTTAGACAGGGTAAAACCTGTTTGGGCCAGTGCTCAAGGAGATCGCAGCGAGTCAAGTGTCGACAGAGTGGAAACCCCTGTCGACCTAGTTTTTTTGGTGGGAGTTTGCGCCAACAAATGGTTCCATTACTGGGCCTTTTTGCGGTTGAGAGGAGGATATGTGGCATCCAACGTGACTAGAGATTCATGATTGGTTTGATCAGAAGCTATGAGAGTTTGCTGAAACAGAAAATCAGAACCCAGGGCTAACGATGGACAAGTGGTTGGCAATATATCTACATGACAGCCCACATGAATATTTTTTTGTTGAATTTCCTATCATACTATATGAGTGATTGGCGCAATTCACTTACAATAATACAAATTTCCAAGGGGGAGATACAACATCTTGGACCCATGAGTTGATCCAAGAGCTGCAGGAAACTCACAACAGAGCATTGTGAGCTATTGAGGTCTAGCTCGATAGTATCCAGGAAGGATATATCACTGAATTTGCAATCGACACCTTCAAGTCCTACAATGAAGCAGAAAGGGAAATTTCCAATGGACCCAGAGGTTGTTTCTTATTATCTTTGCAATTGTCAATTAAGATGCTTGTTTGCAAAAAAGGTATATTAAAGATGCACCTTGAGTAGTAGACTCCAGTGTGTGGAGGTGACAGATACCGCGATGAAAGGGGGGAGACAAATGAGAAGATAAGGGGTATATGGGTGCAATTTTCGATGAGACTATGAGGGAAGCCAAGGAAGAAAATGGTGTTATGAGAGGAGGAGCAAGGTTTCAACTAGAGAAGAGGAAAAGGATAGGGGAAGGTCCTTCTATGATTGAAACACAATACCATGAAGAAATACCACATAGGGCGAAGCGACACTACAACCACAAAGAGAATGAACAGACCCAAACTATGCCTAGAGTCGCAGTAAAATCAAACCCCAGCAGTAGCGTACCCACGCCTCCACACACTACTACGCATTCAGGAAGAAACATGAATTCCATGTAGACTTGCCTAATGTGCCAACAATATTCTAGTAGTAGATCAACATCTGTAGGAATAAGGCCCAAGATGGCGAGCGATGACATGAACTTACCTTTATTCCATGGAAACAAGACTGATGATCCCAAGCAGTATTGGTTCATATGTGAGGTGGTGTGGAGTTTTAGACAGACCACCAATGATGACGTCAAGAATGGCCAATTGGCGACTACTCTTCAGGGTCATGCACTAGATTGGTATATGAAGTTTATACAAGTTCCTACGAGGACCCCAGCAAAAAAATTGGATGAAGTGAGGAGAGGACTAATTGAAGAATTATGGAAACCAAAGTCTGAAGTGCAGTATATTATTGAGCTAAAAGAAATTAAGCAATTCTCCAATGAGTCTATTTGGGAATTTGATCAAATATTTAAGACAATGATGGTGAGAGTCAGTTTTGATATGAGCGATGTGTATCACAAAGAATGGTTTCTCGTAGCATTAGTACCTCATATCCGACAATCGCTAATGCAATAGAATATTGCGATGTAGATCGAGGCCATGGAAATCACAATGAAGTTAGAAGCTTCACCTATTGGAGAAAGCGCAGCTAGTATGAACCAAATTCAGGCACAATGGGTGAACTTGACGCTTTAGATGCAAGATATTAAGAAAGGGAAAGAGAATCATGAGGATATTTGGTGCACTCGATGTCCCGTAGATGGACACACTAAGGATACTTTTCCTCGACTTAAAAAATTATCTCTTATTTGGAGCATCGAACCCACTAAGTTTCAGCGGTGTTCCTTGGTGTCACATATGTCAAGTATATGGGTATCGACATGAAGAATGTAGCTACATGTAGAAGATAGTCACGAATCCAGCAAGCTTAAACTGCACTTTTTGTCGCTCAGTTGGGCATGAAGATAAAGACTATCATGATTATGACTTACTCTAGGAAAGGACGTATGACTCATACTATGTGAAAGGTCAAGAGCATCACGCAGCACAGCCGCATCCATAGGTGGTGCAGCTGCCACCTCAAGTGCATTATACATCACCACTGTAGATGCAGTTCATACCATCACAGCCACAACCACATTTGCACCGCCACTACAGTTTACGCCACAACCCCAGTTTTCACCATGACTGTAGTACAATCAGATGTCGATGACTCAAACATAGTCGCAGCATATTCAAACCACAAAATATGTTCAGTAGTAGCCAAACCCCCCTCTGCAAAAAATGACTTAGTCACAATACCAATATCAAGGAGGATTCTGTGGAGGATTTCGAGGAAGAGGAGTAGGCTTTGGAAGAGGAGGAAGACAAGGTTACGGATCGGTCTAGTGTTACAATTGTGGGGTATTTGGACATTACCAATGTGATTTCCCATATCTATAGTGTTCATGTACATACTACACTACAATTGTTCATACTATTGAGAACCTCCCATAATTAATCACAAAATGGTAGGAAGGGAATGTTCCTCAGTTGCAGAATCATAACCAACTGCAAAACCATATTCAGCTACAGAACCAGAACTAGTTGCAAAATCAAACTCCGAATCAAGTTCCACTTCAGACTCAGTATGTGAATCAATTGATGAATCCACCAATGAACTAGAATCCATCGATGAAGTAGAACCAAGGGTCGACGGTTGCGATGATCTCAGCGAAACCCAGAACAGAGGATGCTGACGTTATTGTTGTTACCCACACAGGAGCCACAATAGGAGAAGATAGTACCTATCCAAAGGTATGATTGGTTTGGAAAAATAATGAACCATTTGATATTGCAACTGAAAAAGAGACAGTTTTTGAAGCTTAGGACGCGATCAGATGGAATCCTGGTAAGTCACCTATTTACGAAACTCCCTCTGCGTTTGATTCTTCATTAGAGATAGGATCATTGCAGCAGCATGGTACCTTGCAACACTTCTTTGATATTTTCTTTTCATTGGCGAAAGATCCTAATTCTCTGGAATAGATTGAGAATTTGTTGAACCTCCCAAGTAAGGAGCGGAAGGACTCCGTAGTGAACTCTTTACATAAGAAAAAGACGGGTAAGGAGATGCGCATGAAAATTCAGATTGGGGTCTATGAAGTAGATCCAGTAATCTTGGATGTGAGCTCATATGTGAATATTCTAATGAAGCAGACATGGAATAAAATGGGGAGATAGACATTGGGTTGGTCCTCGATATAGCTAAGATTGGATAATTAGGCTAAAGCACAACCTTTTGGCTGAGTGTCGAACCTGGTTGTGGATGTTGAAGGTATGAAGACTTATGTTGACTTCAATGTGATTGAATTTTTCAAGGGGGAGGTTCCTATCCTGCATTGCTGGGGATTGGATGGGCCAATGATAATATGGAAGTGATTAATTTCAAGAAGTGAATAATGACGTTTGAGAATCAAGACATCAGAGTCATCTATCTTATGGATGCAACAGAAGGACGGAGATATATAGAACCTGTAAAAGATGAATTTGCAAGGGGTTGGGATCATTCTTACAATATTTTCGAAGATTAAATCCACCCAACTGCTAATGGAGAACTAGGGTGGCGCAGCACTAGTTCCGCGTCTTCTGATTCTAATGATGCATTGGAAAACTGGCGAAATTGCATGCATGAAGTGCCAGTGAGGAAATGTGGCTTGATCACACAGTCGTTGTGCCATGCCGCGACCGAGATCATTGAATTACCAATTTATGAAGGACTTCTTGAGCTATCTGCATTCTTAATGGAGTTTGAAGAGAAGTTATCTACACCGCAACGATTGTTGACACTAGAGGAAGCACTGAAGGATACTCCCGCATGTTGGTGGGAGACTCATAAAAATTCAATCACTAAATCGGTGCAGTGTCGACGGTTGATGACAGTTCACTTCGGTGACACATAAGTGTATTGCATTGGGAGGTATGATGGGTGTAACAACCCTAGCGGTCACCTGATGGAATGCTAAAACTTATGGGAATCATGACCAAAGGATGAATGGGTCCACGCCTTTATCCACACCTTGGACGAAATTCCAAGTTCATGGTATATATCAGCGAAGTTGTGCATAGAAATAACCACTTGGGAGGAGCTGACAGTTCGCTTTGTGTGTACATTTATCTTCACATATGCTAATCCTGATGTCCATAATGCACTAAAGATTATCTGCGACGTGGTATTAAAAGTAGTATCAGTTGCATATCGTGTAGATCCACATGTGCATTACCACCTGCAGTCAATGATGGAATGTTACAACGTGTCTGAAAAACCTGAGGATGATGATGAGCTATGAAATATCAATATTCCAGAAACAGAAGGGAGTAGGGATGTCGCAACACCTGATATCTAAACTGATCCCATGAGCTAGTCGCTGAAGATTAGAAAATTTAACATTAGGATGGAAGGGAACCCAAAATTTGTAAGTGTTGGGGACTATTGGGATGAGGATATTATGGAAAAAATCACAGACCTACTGCATGAATTTCAAGATCTGTTTTCGATCAAAGTCTCTGAAATGAAAGGCATAGTGGGCGATTTGGGAGAGATGAAGATTCCATTAAAACCAGATGCGAAACCAGTAAGGCAGAGGCTGTATTTCTTGAATCCGCGATATAAGGAGAGGGTTAAAGATGAGATTGATAGGATGTTGGATGTTGGAATAATTGAGACATTTGAAGAATCAGAATGGATCACTCCCATGGTGGTCCAAGACAAGAAAACATGTGAAGTCCAGATCTGTGTCGACTTAAGAAAATTGAATGATGCTTGTATGCATGATCCATTTCTGACACCATTCAGGTGTAGGTGGTAAGGAGATATACTCATTTATAGATTTATTTTTTGGTTATCACCCTATAAGGATCACAAAGGAAGATCAACATAAAACAACATTTGTCACGGAATGGGGCTGTTTCCAATACATAGTGACGCCTTTTGGGTTGAAGAACGCACCTACGATATTTTCCTGGGTTGTTGTCACTGTGTTCAAAGATTTCAAATAGAATTTCCTACAATTTTATATGGATGACTGGAAAGTGTATGGTCTAATTAAGGATCATTTGGAAAACCTGTGACTAATGCTCGAGTGGTGCCAACAACATTAGATTGGGTTGAATTCCAAGAAGTGTATTTTTTGTGCACCATTTGGGATACGGTTGGGTCACATTGTTTGAAAGCAAGGATTGTTATTTGACCCTGTGAATTTAGTGCTCATTTTGAGCTTTCCACCACCAATGGATATCAAGATGCTTAGAGCGACATTGAGACACACCGATTACTATCGCAAATTCATCACAGGCTATGTTGCGACTACTGCCCCTATGGAGAAACTATTGAAGAAAGATGTTGCATTTATATGGAGTCCAAAATGCCAAGGAATATTTGACACTCTGAAGGACAAGATGGCTTCGGTGCCAATACTTGTGTTCCCTGATTGTAACAAGGAGTTCCATGTTCATGTCGATACATCATCTGTCACCCTTGGATTAGTGCTCATGCAACCAGGAGAAGGAGATCTTGATCACCCAATTTATTTTTCTAGTCGAAAGTTGTCATTTGATGAGAAGAACTATATGACCAAAGAGAGGGAAGGTTTGGAAATGGTATATGCACTTTAGAAATTCAGACATTACCTTTTAGGCGGTCATTCTAAGATGTTTACTGACCATTGTGCTTTGAAATATCTAGTCAATAATCCTGTGTTGTGGGGGAAGATATCCCACTGGTTACTTCTCTTTCAGGAGTTTGATTTTGAAATAATTGTGGAGTCGGGTCACTTGAATGCTGGCCCCAATCATTTATTCATGATTGAGATAGGTAAAGAGCCAACAAACATCAATGAGGGACTGCTGTATGTGCAACTGTTCAGATTCGATGTCCCAGATGGTTATTATGACCAAATAATCAAGTTTTTGGCTACAGGAGTCGCGCCGATAGACTTTTAAAAAATTCAAAAGAAGTAGTCGGTAGTCAAGGCCTCATACCTCCAGTTGATTGTTGGGTAGTTATACAAGCTTGGACTGGTTGAAATTTTGCAGCGATGTGTCCTACCACATGAACAAGGGAAGATCTTAGAAGAATGTCATGTGAGAATCACTGGGGGGCACTATGGGGGATGCACAACCACAAGAAAGGTGCTTCACGCAGGGCTCTAGTGGCCCATGTTACATAATGATGTGACATATTATGCGCGGACTTGTGACATTTGTCAATGCACTAGAAAACCATTGCGTCAAGATGAGATGCCGCTAGTCCTGCATGTAACCCACAATGATGTGACATATTATGTGTATACCTGTGACATTTTTCACTGCACTGGAAAACCATCGCAACGGGATGAGATGCCACTAGTCCCACAACTAACCTTGAAACATTTTTATAAATGGGTTTTGTATTTTGTGGGTCCAATCAAACCACCTAGGAAAAGAACTGGTGCATGATACATAATCACAACAACATATTACTTGACAAGATGGGAAGAGGCTACATAAGTCATGGATTGCACCACTGCGATAGCAGCAAGATTCCTATTTGATAACATTGTGACATGGTTTGGATTCCCATAGATACTAATGAGTGACCAGGGTATTCATTTCATCAACCACATAGTAAGTTCGCTAACAGAGGAATTGCAGATACAACATACGAAAAGTACATCATATCATCCGTAGGCGAATGGGATAGTGGAAGTGTTCAACAAGATATTGGAGCATCTACTTACAAACGTAGGTAATGCTAACTGCGATGATTGGGATTTAAAGATTCCATATGTACTATGGTAATATCGCACCACTTGTAAAATCTTAACGAGACAGACACCTTTTAAATTGGAATATGGGAAAGAGGAAGTCATGCCTTTGGAGTACATTATTCCTAGCCCGCTCATTGCAGCAACGACAGACATGGATGGTGAAGTATCACTAGAGGAGTGCATAGGGGAGTTGATACAACTTGAAGAAGATAGTTTCATCGCAGGTTTCCATCAGTGTGTCGAGAAGGACCGACAGAAAGATTGGCATGATCGCCACATAAAGAATAAACAATTTCAGCAAGGATATTTGGTGCTCCTATATGACAACAAGTTCATGAAGCATCCATGTAAGTTACAGATGCACTGATTAGGTCCATACCTTATTAATTCTATTACTTCTGGGGGACAGTGCAGTTGCAGCAATTAGATGGAGCGATGCTTCCAAAACTAGTGAACAGTAGCCAACTGAAGCCCTATAGGATAGGGTCAGAATCACACAATGCCTGAGGATATGTGCACTAAATATATATATAGGAAGGATGATAGGAAAGGAGGGAGCACTAGGTGAAAGTGGTTGCACAAGCGTGGGAGTCAATATCATAGTTCGGAAGCTCTATCACACCAGCTAGAGGGTCATGATGTAGTTAAATCAATAATAAATGAAGAACAATTAAGACAATTAACCGAGGATTCTTATTGAAGCGACACGTATTGATAGTGGATTTGACCACTGGGTTGACAGATTCGACGGTGGATTTAGGCACTTAATGCATGATTTGGTGATGATGGCCGTGGATAATTTGGTAATGATTAGGAGGGATCGACATGATGCTATAAGAAGGTGGTTGACACAGGTTGGAAGCACCATTGTGCTAAGTTCAGTTGTAAAGAGTATTGAAGAAGAGTTTGAATCCTAGCATTGTTGAGTGAATTAAGCAAGTTGTAGAGTGTCAAAGAGCATTTTTCATGACTATAGGGAAGTGTTGTGGGATGCAGAGTAACCCCGACGCAATAGAGATTTCGAGTGATAGGGACTCACCCATCTGACTAGTCACCATTATTGAGGAGGTTACCAATATGTATGTCGATTCATCACCAATTCTAAAGAGGAAGCAGAAGGGCCAGAAGTTGAAACCTTCGACACCATAGAAGTGATAGACACACACATCAATTAAGGCACAAGGAGAAGGAACTACGGATATGGGGCCATCAAGCTCTGGGGCTATCGAATATACCGTACGAATGGGTGTCTCAATCCACGACATTCTAGGTTATGTCACTCCCACTCAACCTGGTGCACCTCCTCCATGGCTGACAAAAAACCAAAAATATCATCCTAGGATGCTGCTACTACCGAGGGGGATGGTGTGCAAGATGAACATTGTCCCTACCCCGATGAAGATGAAGTATGACAACCATGACTTGTTGGCATTACGGGATGTAGATAATGATCCATATGAATATTTTCCTTTGGTTCTAGACTGAACCATCATGCACATTCTACATCCTTTGGTGTAATTATTTGTGGAAATTGAACCCAAGAGATAGAACAATTACACTCACAAAATTGCTAATCAAACATGCAAAATTAACATCAAAGGAGACTGAAATTGGAGCATAACACTAATCTATATTGAATAAGTGTACAATAGCCAACCTTGTGAAGTAATAGGCTCCTACAAATATATAATTACATGAGATATTCGAATGCATAAGGATGCCATTCAAAAAGGTCAAAAAGTAGGCTTACTAAATCTAGTCAAATTCCCCATAGGTGCATAAAGCAGTTTCCAAATCCACTAAGATGCTCACGAATTGGCTAAGTCAAGTAGGAAAGCTAATGAGGGATGGAAATACAACTCATACATGCTTTTATTAGGAGAAAAGGAGGGAGGATGATGTGGGAAAAAAACAAGACAACTACACCTAGTCTAGCTTTTCCTTTTTCCTTAATTCTCAATAAAACAAGCATCTTTTCAGAAAAAGCAGATATGCACTTTGGAGGATCTGGAATAAAGTAGACATGCTAAAATGGGTTTCTAGGAATTTTCCCAAGCACTCCATGACTCATTTTTGGCATGCGTTTACTTCTAGGACATGTAGAAGGCAACTATCATAGAGTGGAATCTAGGAGACTAGGTAATAAGACAAAAATGATTTAATTAATGTCTAAGGTAGGTAACTATGAGTTGATTATTCTAACACCCCCCCTTAAGACTGAATTTATGAGCAAATATCAGAAAACTATAGGGCATAGAAACAAGACTTAGTTACCCTTTACATACTGCTTGTCCATACAACCAAGGAAAGAGGCAAAAACCCAGTGGGAAAATCCTCCCTCAAACATGGACAGGAAAACAAAATTTGGAAATATTTTCATCAATCATGCTTCACAGCATGATCAACAATACCTAGTAGTGATTTGAGATTGCTGAATGTCTTCTCACAAAAAACTTTGGTGAAGATGTCTGCTACTTGTTCTAAAGATGCACAGAAGAAGAAGATCCCATGAGTTCTTGTTCCTTGAACAAAGTTTAGGATTCTTTTGGCTACCCTCCAGTGGATCTCATGAGGCTGATCCATGTATCTTGAAGCCACACTAACTGCATAATATAGATCAGGTCGATTGTTTATAATATAAAAAAAAACACCCAATCAACTTCTTATACAGTGTATTATTTACCATACGAGAAGAACCTACTTCTTCAAGCTTAACTCCTAAAATGAAGGGAGTCTTTCTTGGCTTGCAATATTTCATGTTGAACTTGTTCATAAAATCTAAGGCATACTTGGATTGATTTACTTTGATTCCATGTTGGGATTCAGCAATTTTGAGACCCAAAAATTGGCTCAACAATCCCAAATCTGTAATAGAAAATGCATGGTTTATTGCATCCTTCAAGGAGGAAAACTCTTTCTTTGAACTTCCTATAATCATAATTTCATCCACATAAAAGACAATAATCATGAAAGAACCATAAATCAGCTTCAAATAGACATTAGGATCAGACTTGCATCAAACAAAACTCAATGACAGCAGAAAGCCATCAATCTTGGCATACCAAGCCCTGGAGGCTTGCTTGAGCCCATGCAATGATTTCTTTAACTTTCACACTAAAGATGGATTAGAAACAAAACCTTCAGGTTAATGAATGTAAATCCCTTCAGTGAGATATCCATTTAGGAAATCACACTTCACATCCATGTGATGTACCTCCCACTGCTTCAAAGCTACAATGGCTAAAGCTATCCTTATGGACTCCATCTTTGCCACTGGTGCAAAGGTTTCATTGTACTCAATACCATGTACTTGTGAGTAGACCTTGGCTACCAATATTTTATTATATTTCAAAGGTGAACAATCAACAGAAAACTTAGTATTGAAAACCCACTTACATTGAACTAGCTTCCTCCTTGGGGGAAGATCAACCAGTTCCCAAGTGTTGTTCTTTTGGAGCGAGCTGAATTCTTCTTTCATGGTTTTTTGACATATTGGATCATGTGTTTCATATTCATATGTATTTGTATATAATTCAACCATAAAATATAACTTTTCAACAAATAAAGGATCTTTCATACAAAGGGCACTCTCAAACTGATATCTAGTCCTCCTAGTGTCACTAGGATTTCCAGTTAGTTCCCTAGATACATGAATTGTATTTGCTGGCTATTTTGGTCTAGTAGGAATATCAAGATATACAATCAAATCATCATTATTAGACATATCAGAATCATCAAACTCATTAGTCTTTCCACTTACAATCAATGGATCTGGTGGTGAAGAAGACTCTCCAACTTCAACTGCTACTAAAGGCTCTTCTTGGAATTGAACACTTCTTTCAATGAAAGATTTGTTAGTGCTCAAGTTGATCAGCTTGTACCATTTTTAATCTTTAGAATACCCAAAAAATAGGCACTCTTGGCTTTGGGGCTGCAAATCCTTTCTCTTTTCAGTTGGAATTCTATCCCAAGCCTTTGAGCCAAAAATCCTGAAATGGGTCACATCTGGCTTGTTCCCATTCCAAGCTTTGAAAGGAGTCATACCATCAAGCTACTTATGAGGCAGCCTATTCTAGATGTAGGATGCACAATTTATAGCCTCGTCCTAAAACTTTGGTGGCAAAGTCTTATCCTCCATCATGCAAGTTGCCATCTCCTTCAGTGACCTATTCTTTCTCTCAGCAACACCATTTTGATGTGGTGTGTAAGGGATCAAATGCTGCATCTGAATGCTTGCAGCTTTATAATACTGAATGAACTTAGACTTGACATGCTCATTTTTAACCCAAAAAAATCCCTCACTAAGTTCTCTATGACCTACACCACCCAAGGACACCACTTCACGACCGTCCATTAGACCCCCACACCCTAAAAAATGCTTAAGGATGGAGAAAAGGCCTTAAAAAACCCAGAAAGGAGCCTAAAATACTCTCCTAGGAGATAAAGCCCCAAAAAAGGGGCTAAAACCCTAAGAGGAGCTAAAATTAGGGTGAAAGGGGCTAAAGCCCGGACAAGGCACTTAAAACCCTAAAACCCCAAAAAAACTATAAAAGGAGGGTGGGGGGTCACTCTCAAAACACTTCTCCCTTGCATACTATTATGCTGCTCATCGATGCCTTGAGACCCTTTGTCTCTCAATCCACCCACACTCCCTATCCTCCATCTTCATTGAGCCATAGCTCCCCCATCCAAGAGAGGTGCTTCCACAAGCTATGGCATGGTGGCCCATTTCCACCCAAAGAGAAGGTATAACTATTTTTTCTGGTTTTGTTTATTTTCTTAGTAGTTTCTTTGTTTTATAACCCATGATTTCATTTGCAGGTTTATTTCCTAACTTTTTTTGTAGGTATTTCGGTTTACAGTAGCTTAATCATTGTTTGCAGGTCATTGGAAGCGGAACCCTAACTTTTGTTTGCAGAGGGGTTCTCCATTATTTCTCATCCATCTTGCTTTTATTTCCGTTCTTTACATTCTATTTTTCCTTCCAGTCTTTTTCCAAGCAGGAACCTACCCTTCTATCCTATAGACAGAAGGGAGCCATTCCTACCCCTGTAGCAAGGATAAATCACTGCTACAAAACTAGCGACCATACCAGGTCGATCCCACAGGATCCCTGGTCCAAATTTTTAAAATTTCAAGTTTTTCAAGTTTTTCCCTAGTTTTTAAAATTTCATGTCAAATCCAGTTTAAAAACTAGTTAGGCCATTAACATTCAGGGTTAAAAACTATATTTGTTCACAAATTTTTTATTATTCACTGCTTGCATACACAATGACATGAACTATACCACAATACAATGAAGTCATAAACCATTTGCAGCTACCAAATACCAAAAAAATAGACAAACAAATACACCATACCAAGTAATCAACCCAACTTAGTTCATGACACTGAGAGAGCCTTAAAATTTATCAATTTACACTAAGTACAAAGAAATCTGTAGTCTTTGAGGACATAAGTCCCTAACTGATTCAATTATGGGAAGTACTTGGGCTCTGCCTTGAAACTCATTATGAGGAGTACCACAGGAACCCCAAAGTAGCTGGCCACTGAGAGGAATTGCCAAGTGAAACAGGAAACAACCCCTTTCGATTGGGTAGAAACACCTGTGAGGAAAAATCCAAGTGCTATCTCCTGGCAGTCTTGGTGGTCAAGTGACCACCTATAGCCAATAGGAAGCCATTGAAATTGGGGTCCAAACATCATTCCCACTAGTTTCATACATAAAATCTAACACAATTGATCCTCCATGCTCTTCCTCATGCCTAAGAGGTGAACCACCACCATTCAGAACACTCACCTAACACTAGCGGAACCATTCTCAGTGATCTCCCACACCATCAGAAGGCCACACAGCCTCTGATTCAGATTCAGACCCATATCAGTCTGAACCAGACCTCCATACTACACCATCAAGCTCCATGGCTGGTGCCAACCTGGATCCATTCTCTGGCATATCCATAGCAAATGGACCCCTTTCCACACCACAACCTATCACCAACAACCCTGTAGGTGGCCCAAGCATAGTCATGCAAACTGTCATCAGTTTACTGCCAACACCTATAGTGACCGGCCAACACATGGGGGCAGTGGCCCTTCCACACACACTGCCCCTCCTACCACATAGGGGGGCAGCAGACCTCCCACTTACTATCATACATGGGGGAAATGTCCCCGCTACTCATACCCTCCCCCCCAGAACACTTAGGGGCATTGGCCCATCCACAATGGTGCCACCACAAGTGCCCCTAGCTGTGCAGATGCATTTGCACTTGCAAATCCCAACACCATCGCAGCTCCATCCCACATCAACCTCGGGTCAAATTTTCCATTCATGGCTCATCTTAAACTACCTGATTTGGCTCGGTTAACAAACGACCCCATCCATCACCAAGATTTTTGGCCACCCATGCCAACTAAGCTACCATTAGGCATCCCCAAGTTTGAGGTGAAGCAGGGGAATGTCCCCAAAACCACATAATGACATTCCATCTATGGTGCTCATCAAACAACATCGTAGATGATTCCATCAGACTAAGGCTATTCCAATGCACCCTTACGAGCGCTGCAGCCAAATGGTACATTGAGCTGCCACAAGCCAAGTACCGTGATTTCAATTTCCTAGATTTCATGTTCCTACAGTATTTCCAACTCCCTGTTAGATATGATGAGGGGTTGGAGATCCTGTTATCCTGCCGTCAAAACAATGCCACTCATATAATTGACCATATCCATGAGTGGCGGCGACGTCGTAGCCTATGTAAAATACAACTTGATGACAAGATATTCTTGGATTGGTTCCTTAAGACCTTGCTCCCACCCATAGCAAAGGACGTCGCATCCGAACATCCCCAATCCAAAGAAGAGGCCATACTGAAAGCTCAACAGTTTGACCTCATCTATGCTCAGTTTGGATATCTATACACCGTCATCCTAGACACTCCTCACACAGGAACCTCTTACCGCGACGCACCAAGGGCATCTCATGCTGTGGACGACATCATAGGCTTGATCTTCCAATAGCCACAGCATCATTTGACACCACCTACCGTTACACCACAACCAAGTAACAATGCTAATGTTGCTTACCAAAACCAAGCTTTGGACTACGCTAGAATGATGTCCCAATCCGGAGCAACAAATTCCTACGCATATCCTGCACCACTGCAACAGGCTCAGGCCATGGCTTGGCCAACATAACAATATGTGGGGAAAATGCCTACATTTGTGTCACCTCCTCCCACTCAAATATACTATGCACTGCCAGTGCAAGCAGTTCAAGCCCCTATCCCCACTCCACCCACTCCGTTGGGACAAGTGTTCGCATAACAAAACCATCCCAGCAATCCTTCCCCCAACAACCAACAAGGGATAGCTATAAATAATTGGCCCCAGAACCAAGGCAACAACCAACCACAGGGAGGCGATCAACAATGGAACCCTCCCAACAATGCCATGGAAAACTGGATAGCTCAAAACCCCCCACGACCAAATGCACCAAGATGCAACGCCCCATTGCGCACAAACCAACCATGCACACTTTTTGATGTTTATGGGCACTACACATTCGAGTGTCCCCTCATGGGTTGAGCTAAGCAAGCCATTCAGAACAAGGTTCAATAGGCCTCCAATGCTGCAAATCAAGCCCAACCCAACCCAGCACCACAAGGACCTCCTCCTATGGTGCTTCAAAACCCACTACCGGTCCAAGGGTTGGTGGCAACCACACCTCCTCCCCAACCCAATCCCAATGCTCTGGGGGCACCTCCCATGGGAGAAACAGGTGTTCACCACCTGCTAGCCATGACGACTGAAGAGGTCAACTTGCAAACCAAACATAATTAGTACAGTACCACCACCGAACTCACTGACACATCAGTGGCATCAACATCCAAAACATTCAACCTACATCTTCAGTTACACCCATTCCCACACCCCCACGTTTGCAGGATTGCCGATAACACCACGGCTAGAGCTATAGTCAGCTATAGCATTATGGATGATTTGTCCCAAACACCAACATCCATGTCTGCTCTTGAGGCACTTAAAACATGCCCAACACAGTGGAAAGCATTACTAGCCATCCTTGGGGCAGTAGACCCCTCTGACTCCAATTTGATCACATTTAACATGGAGAACGGAGAACCACGCATGCCTTCCACCATCTCCTTCCAAATATCGGTGTCTATCCGGAACCTGGTTGTGCACCAGTGCATAGTGGATGAGGGGGCATCCACGTGCATTATGTCTACCTTGGTTTGGTAGAAACTTGGATCACCAATTCTGCAACCATCCTCCACAACTCTGCGGTATTATGATGGACATCCCACTAAATCCCAAGGAATCCTCCCCCATTTCCCCATCACATTATCCAGGAAGATAGTGCTGATTGACATAGAGGTTGTCAATGCTCAACTGGACTATAGCCTTCTCCTCTGAAGAAGTTATATGTATGCCATGAGATTTGTCGCATCAACTATCTTTCATCTCATGATGTTCTCCCACGAAGGGAAGATTGTGATGGTTGATCAGCTCTGTCATAACCCCAAAAATTTTTAAAAATTTAAAATTTTTAAAATAACATATATTCTCATTTAATGCAGTCATTAACTGTTTGATTAGTTTTATGTTACTAGATATGTAACTGAATGATCTTTTGACTATACTTCACTTTAAAGAGTAGTTTCTTTTCAGTTACTGCTTGTTTTTCTGTTTGCGACACAAGGTGGGTTTGTCATGAAGGACTAGGCTTACTTAGCTTTCGAGCTAATGCAGCGGTTTTCTTCTATTACAGGTAAACATGTAAGATGTACGGGTCACAGTTAACAAGTCTCAGAAGTTTACAATACGATTTGTTGTAAAGAACTTTTTTAGTGAAAGTACATACATGCTAGACAGATTTACCATGCTTCTAAAGGTATAACTTTTACTCAGTTTCCTTTGAGTCCTAATGCTAGAAAATGGAGTTCTTCACATAGAGATGGCAGTTAACTTTTCTATATAGAATTATAGGGTTTAACAAGTCTACAGAGTATGAAACCATTTAATGTTCATACAGAAAGTGAAATCAAGAAAGTAATAATTATTTCTTTATTTAAACAGCTAGCATGGTAGAAAATTACAACATCAAAGGTTTACTTTTATTATTCAATGTTACTGTAACATGCCATGTTAGATTGCATCATATTCAGATTTCCAACTATAGTTGCGATGATAAGATATTACAAGTATCGATCTATACTTTTCTTACTTTAAGCATGTACAAATTTAATGTTGGATACAAGTCTTTCCTTAATAGTTTAAGGGTTTGCACTGTTTTGGAATGCTACCCTACTTCCAAAATCGACATTTAGATAGAAACCAAATCACCTTTAGAATCAGTCCTAGACTTATCATATTTAACCCCTTTATGAGTTTTCAAGACTATTCTATCAAACAAAGAAGGTTAAGTATATCCAAGCTACCTATTATACATTAATTTATAACATCTTTCATAAATGTTTTGAGCTTAGAAAGCGACAAAAGACTAATTGTCACTACAAGGATTCTAAGACTATTAAAAAGTTGTTAATCTATTAACAAGTATCAAATGATTTGAACTAGAGTAAACCAAAATCAAATTGATGAATAATATAAATTAAATTACCACTAATTATAGACTTAAATAAATGTTATATCCCTAAAATTATTTTGAGGACTAAGGCAATTGGAATTTAAGTTGTAGGTTCAAAAACAACTACACCATAACCATAATCCATTGCTTTTATAACTCTTTACCACTCACACAAATATCTATACCTATGCATACGAGACTAAAATAATGAGTAATATCTATAGTGCAATGTTTTATAACCATAAATCTAAAGTTGTGTGGTTGATAACATAACGTAGATCATACTATGGTATAATGCACTTTATGGGATCTCCACGCGATGATTTGGTTTAACGATCAGTCAAAGGATAAGGTCGTGGAACTTTAGAATTTCACCCATTGCATGGAAAGTATTTTAGGTATTACATGGTCATGTTTCATCCATGCATCAGCATTATAAAACTATTGACTCAACCCTACTTATCATTTCTCCTTTTCCCTCGGGCCTTTGGCCACTCTGCAAACCCTCCTGGTCCGTTTTGTTGTTGCGTTGTTTTCTATCAGTCCTCCTGCTGCTCCAGCTCTTCGTGAGCTCAGCTACTGCACTGAGTGGGAGAATAGGGTGTTGAATGACTCGCTGTTTGTCTCTGTGAAACCCCATTGTTTAATTTGAGCTCTAGTTTTGTGACAGCCCTTACCCTTCTTCGTTTCCATGAGAGTGAGTCCTCCTGCAATGGAACGTTTCTTAAGCTGTATGTATACGGTGGGTTATTTGCCAGGAAAGAGATTTCAGCTGTAGGGTTTGACCCTGTCCATCGAATTGCTGGGGTTTCTTTTGCTATCAGTGGTTGAGAGTTTATCAACACCGCTCCTTTTCCATCGATTGGCAGGTTCCTTGCTCAAGCCGGTCGCGGCATCACTGTGCGGAGATATCCATTGCTAAGGTAACCAGGTATAATTGTATTCTTTAATGTCAAGCTAACATAAATGTTATTACATTCCTTTTATATTATTAAAGTAACTAATAGTCTGCTCTGAAACATGGTTTTGTAGATATACCTGTTACCTTCCTCTGCATACAAAAGGAATGAGGGTTACAGCAACACGGGCCACGGTAAGCCCAGGTCTCTCCACGACTTGTCCACTTTGTGTGAATCCTTAAAGGATTGTGATGGGTTGGTCATTGCGGCCCTTATCGACCCTCATGGATTTTGGTTGTTTGTTTTTATGTTATGCAATCGTGGGTTAATACCCTAGCTCTCAAGCAGAGCTCTCCGGCTTCGACCATGAGTGTAAAAACTTGTTTGTAATTATTATGGTGTTTATAATAACTGAACAGGCTGTAATCCTTCCTGCATAATTTTTTTTGCACTGCTGTGGGTTAATATTACGGCATTGGTTTTTATTTACAGTCAATACATTTGTGTATTTTGTAAAGATCAGGGTATTTACCCTCGGTTATTATACACGTAATTAGTTACTGAAATCTTTTCCTGCATTCCTTCCTTGCTTACGCTATAGAAGTTTAAATGCTTACTATGTTTAATTTTTATTCTTATAAACATAACTGTGAGTATAAATTACTGTTAGTTTTACCATTAGTTAATTTACTTGTAAGTAAAATGGATTTTATAGGGTTTAACCCTAAATTGCAATGAAGGATAATAATATTGTTCTTATTTCTTTTAATGTTAAAAATTAAATTAAGAAGTCAGCTGTAACATTAGGGTTATTGATTAAGTTTAAAGTATGCATTTAAGCTCGACTACAGAGCATCCTGTACTTCTATCTTTTCTTCCTGGATAGATAAACATTTGATTTGTATACTGAAAATAAGTGTTATTATCTAGTTTATAATTTAATCTTCTTATTAGTAAGAAATTGTAAATGCTGTATTGTTTATACCCTGATAATAATATAGGGTTTTAAATTCTTCTTTTTGCAATTAAACTGAGTACGGTTAGTAAACTTACACTATAACTCAAAATGATTTACTTTCAGAAATAAAATGCTACCTATGTTAATAGTAATATTATTCTTATATTACATAAAAACTTACTATTATATAACTATTTAGCTCCCTGTGAATACTTAAGATTCTATATTAATATCCTTAGTTTGTTTTCGTAAGTTTATTGAACATAGTACTTATTAATTAACTCTATTTTATTTTGTAAATAAATTGTTTTTCTTAGTTATAATATTTATTTATATACATATACAAACTTTAAATTAACTCTAACTAGGGTTTACTTTGTAAGTACAACTATTATCATTTGTCCATATTTTGAATAAAAGAATAATAGCTCTGTATCTTATTCGAACTCAGTCTTAATAAAAGAAGGAAATAATAAACTGAAAAACATTACAATTCATTCATAGCCTCCAGTCCAGAATAGTTGACAGTAGTATCTAAAAATTATATAACTAGTTCCTACTTTGCGTTTATTCCTAAAAATGAAGTTATCCAAATACAAGGAAAATAACTATATAGTAAACAGTAGGAATTCTAGTCTAACCTCTACTATCTGTCCTTTACAGTAAAATTTACTGAAAACAAATTCAATACAAGGAAGTAGTTTGAAAATCTAAACTTATACCACAGTCAATAAAATATCTTTTCTGGAAATAGTTAAAGAGAACAATCTAATACTCTTGAATCTCATCAAGTTATCCTTATTTAAACTTCACCCCTATGCTGGAGTACAATCTGGTAAAAACCAGATGTGGAAAAACACAGAGGGTCTTTATCATTCATCAACATTTTCTAATATTGCCATCTAAGAACATTTACATTACTAACCAGTAAATCCTTTTTATCACAACTATTAAGTAAACATTCAAGCATTCACAGTTACTAAAAATATAAACAATCAAGTGTTAGAACCTGTTTAAACTGTGGACAACAACAGCAATGGGAGGCCATTCCTCCCTACCAAATCCTAGAGAGCGCTCATACAGCGACTCCTCAGGACCCCCGAGATTGCTCTGGTCTCCCTGGCTGGAACTAGGTGCAGCAAAGTCAGATACCAGTCTTCAAACTCAGTATTAACCCGGAGCTTTTCAGCAAGCTCTCCCAGCTAACAAGCTGTAATAAAACAAGTTACTGCAGCAATCCTCTCAGACAAATTCCTTACTGTTTTTCCCTCTTTCCTCAATGAATTTCCTGAATAACATTCACCTGAATGAATTCTCTCTGGAAAATATCTGAGCAGCCTCAGCTCTCTTCATTGAGTACTTTTAAAAGATTGCCTAGGTCTTTTTTGGGTTAACTGTCATTTAATGAGCCACCTGCTCTGATCCCACTTTCTTGGGGGATCATGACCCCAAATGTAGGGAAGTTGTCACCTGCAACTTAGGAAGTGTTTGAGGATGCTACCACTTGTCTAATGCCTTCCACCTAGTTCCATCCACCAGTTTGACTAGTAACCTCTTTTTAACAGCTCTCCCATGCTGTTGTCTCCATAATTTATTTATTAATAATAAAAATATTCTGAATTACATTCCAATTCTGTTGACTCTGCTGAGTCATCAATCCTACTTAGCATTAAATTTAACATAATGTCTCAGGAATAGAATTAAAACAATTTACATAATTTTACAAAATTGGGGTATGTGACAAGCTCACTTATCATGATCCGCAAGGGTTAACGGCACCTTCCAACATTATCCTGACCATCACAACTATTGAGACACAAGGGATGCCTACACATGTTAATATCGTCCCTGCAATCAACACTATGGTTGACAACACAATAGCCACTCCATTATTGAATGTGGACCCTGGGTTGTTTTCTGATCCCACCATGGAGGCTCCTTTCCCCTTAGTGTCACCACCACCGACACAAAATGGAACTGCATACTTGTGCATGGTCTCATCTAGCACTGCTGCACCCAAACAGGAACCGTAGCCATATCCCCAACCACAATGGCAAAACATCGTCTGCAGCCACAACATCACTCACAGTAGCAGCATTTTGTGTAGCTGCAACCACAACCGCATCCCCACATGCAACCAGCAGGGATTTATCTGGGTTCATCACCAGTCCACATGATTCCCTTCCTCTTTCCCCCACCTAATGTCATGAGAAAAACAATAATGACCACTTTAATCTTACCCAACTTTACATTGGGAATTATGGTGTGGTATCTTGATCCATTGGCTCAACTAGCAATGCCCCAGGTTGTTTTTAACCCAGTGCAACCCATCGCGGTGGAGTCTCACCCTCCACCCAGCCCGCAAAATCCAACCATCGCACCCACACCCGCACCCGCACCGCCCCACCCAAAAAGGGCCAGGGGAAAGAATGCCAAAGCTAGCGTAGAGCCACGACAAGTCCCACCTTGTGCCATCTACGAACAATAGATCCATCCAACTCAAAAATACCCTAAAATCCCAATGATCAGTGTGCATTTATATGTCATGGATACAAACAAAAACATCCCTTTGGTTGAACTCCCAACTGCACCGATAGTCAGGAACAATGCATTGAGAACAAACCATTCTTGCACCCTTTGCGGCTTGTATGGCCATTATTCTCACCATTGCCAAGACTTGCCCGAATTTTGAATGGCTCTAGCTAACCTTTGTCAACATTCCCTTGAGTCTAAGATCACCTTGATTGAAGAAGTTCACCCCCACCTCCTTCTTCAGACACCATTTCCATTTACATAATGTCTAGTTCAACCGACCCTATTGTCTCCACCATCACCGATGGTCCATCAGACCTGTCTCTTCCGTTGTTTCCCCAACCACAGCCGCAAACTCGGTTACCAAGGAAACATTGGGGTTCATTCCCAATCAACACGATCCTTTTCCTTTTCCTACCATCCGGGATCGTCAGTAAGTCTGTCTTGGAAACCTACAATCCATAGGATTTCACATTGGGAGATCTTGTGTGGTACCTTAAACCACCTACCCTACCTCTGAGGCCCCAGGATGTGTTGACTCATGTCTAGCCAATTGATATTATGTTGCACCTACCTCTATGTCCATCAAAGACTCCTCTCGTCTCCAGGCCTGCCCCTCTTCCTCCAACAGAGACCGAGGGAAAGGCCACAAAAACCACAACCAATACCATTTACATGATCTCTAGCACCAGTTTCCCTTCTGTCTCATTGGTTGTGGAATATCCACCTGATATATCCCGGCACCACTTACACAATGACGGAGATATATGTAAGACCACCTTCGGTTTTACCCCATTCCCTTTAAACCATAGTGTGGAATCAATTCTTCCCATAAAAGACCAGATTTTGTCATCCCACCTTGCCAGTGACCTTCGTTTCAGCAACGGGGCATACCTCTTTTCTAACTCAGATGGTCAACTCTTGAATAAGCCACGCAATGGGCTCCACCTCAAGAGATTCTATGCCTGATATAACCACTATGAGTCCCTTATAGTGTACTTTTTTCCCTTTCTTGTTTTTCAATGTTTTTTACCACAAATCAGGGGCAACACCATTAGCTGCTACTCCAAATTCACCTGGAATCAATTCGAGACACCTCTCACATCTTCGGACTCAAACTTCTATCTCTTTATGATACCATCATCTCATGTTTAATAAATTAATTTCGGGACCATTTCCCACAAGTCACCTCGATTCACGAGCCATGACATAATGATGCAAGTGTCTACAGACCTGTACTTGTATCACACCTCTCGACCACTACTCATGTGAGTTCTCGGGCCACCACCCATTAAGGAATGTCATTTTTTACTTTTATTTTGTATTTTAACACATAGTTGTCTTCCCCATTCACCGCACCTTACACGGACATCTGGACCATTGTCCACAAAATAATTTACTTTTCTTCTACGTATTTGGCATATAAATGCCCCCAGATTTGCACTCACATCACATGTAGTAAATTTCATCCACCACAACACACACACACACTCTCCTGATATCTATCCAAGAGCCACCTCGGTTTGCGTGCCTCTCCCGCACTGACTCGTGAGCCTCTGTCGTGATCTATCCCACACATGTACTGGTATGTTTGAGAGCCTTCTGCTCCATCCATACTGCATGGATCACCTTTGGACCTTTGTCCACCGTCCTGACATGGGGCACCGCCTGTGCCCCCACAATCGGTTGACCGCACTGGAGTTTTGTTTAATCTCTTTTCTGACTCCTAAAAATAATTAAAAGATAGCTGAGCGCAACTGCTTCCTTTCCTGCTCACTAAAGTATAGGAAAGGCTGTCTACATTGTCTCATTTACCTCCTTTTGTGGGCCATGTAGACCATCAATTGAAAAGGACCACCTTGGCATATTCAAGCCAAGACCATTCCCCTCTGCATACGTTTATGCTTTCTTGGGTAGAGGGGTCATACTTTACGACAAAGATCACCACATGTTCTCGTTAAGCTCTTTTCTAGCCTTCTCATCAAGAAGATATTGCTGAGCAAACTTGTTTTTGTTCATGCTCATAAAATTATCTGAATGATCGTCCAGTCAGTATAGGTTTAACCTTTTCTGGCTTGATTGGACTACCAACGGTAAAGAAGTCTCTCATCCCCCAAAGGATGGGCGAGCTCTCCTATGTATACTTGTATCCTTTTTTCAGGCACAAGAGACTACCAATGAAAAAGAGCCCTCACTGGAGTCTTCTCCATGGTTTCGGACTCTCTAAAATTGAAATCACCATCGAGCATTTACCTTCTCAGGCTCTCCAAAAATCCATGAGATCGTACCATAACGGTGTCCCTAGACACCACCCCACAGAAAAAAGTTTGGCAGCATTCCCACATTGGGCCACCTTTGTTCAGAGTAGTCTTTAATGTGTCTTCCTTGGATCCCATCAATATCAAAAGTGTCTACCTCTTCCAAGTATTTCCCATCTGCAGTGACATTATCGGTATTATAGCTATGATCCCATTCCCATGAGTCAAGTTTCATTTGCTGCCTGGTCTTCCCTACCGTCATACTCTAAACAAAGGAAGTTTGAGTCCACCACAGTCTCCCTACCCCTGTTCAATTATTTCCCTCCCCCTCCCCCCTCCCATTCAGTAGGTTAGTCCGCAGATTGTCTCACACCTTTTGTTGGAGGAATCTTCCACTTTGGAAGAAAAACAATGCACTCAACTAAATCAGAAATATAAGCAGCTGCACGGTGAAAACTGGACCCATGTAGAGCAACTGAAATCATCTGAAGAGAGAGCAAAGGTTATTGAGGATTTGAACCATGTGTGGAACAATCAAGAAACTGATATGTTTCAGCCTTGAACAGCAAACCATGAGTGGTAAAATCAGCCCCAAATATTAGGAGCAAGTGTCCATGCGGATGCAGAATGTCTTCCTCTTTACTAGTTCTATGAGGAGATGAGCTTGTGACCAAAGGTAGAGAATCCCTGGGACTCTGGAGAGTGAATTCTTGAGCTCCATAATCTGATATATATTCTGAAATAGCTAATGAATCACAGAATAAAATATCAGCAACCTCATAAGAGGAAACTAACACCAAATCCTTGGCAGCAAAATTGAAGAACTACGGTACTTGATTTTTCACACCGGAATTGGTGAGAGCAGCTACAAGTATGACTGAAAGCTCTTGGATTTTAAAATATGAATGAAATAATATTATATAAAAATTTAAATCAGATCTAAATAAGTTCACAACAGATCCAAAACTTTGAAATGAAATCAAATCCCCAGCAGCAGTTTCGAAGGAGACTTGCGGTACTTTTTCTTCACACCGTTGATGAGAACAGCTACAAGCAGTACTAAAGGTTTATGAACCTGAAATTTTGAACCAAGAAATATCATATCAGATCCAAATAATATCATATCAGATCCAATAAGTTTCATATCAGATCCAAAATTATGGTCAACCGAGACGGTGGATGCACAGTTTTCTTCTTCAAAATTCTGAATTTTGGTGCATGCAATCCTGCAGGAATTTGCTGGAAGATATAGATTATGGGGAGCGGATGGGTCACTCTTATAATCTGATATTTCTTCCAAAATATCCAATGTATCACATATTTTCACACCAGCAGCAACATTAGAGGGAGAAAAATCAAATTTCTCTTCACTTTCGGAAGCAATTACTGGTAAATTTTGCACATAATTCAAAGGAAAATCACCGGTGAATGTTTGCATGGAAGTGCAGCAGTATTTTTCTTCAATATCAGAGATTTGAATGTCTTCTTCCATTTCAGCAATATGAGAAGATGAGATATCAGAGATCTCATGAACTTCCGGAGCATCAGGAGAAGGAGTCACTTCATGGAGACTTTCTTCAATTCGAATTGAATGTGTATAAGATTCTGCTTCATCTTCATCTTGAACAACTTCATCAGAGAGAGTAGTGGTTGAGACTTTTGAGTGAAGAACTCTTGTGGTGCTGGCTGTGATCTACAAAGTACTATTATGATCCTCATTGTGCTTGCTGAAGGTTCTGTCCAATATTGTCCAGACTTCCTTTGGGTATTCAACAGAACAAATAAGGTAGTACAAGCTATCATCAAGGGCCAGAGCTATTTTTCCATAAGCTCTATCAGGGTCATTTAACCAGTCATTCTCATTCTCATAAGACTCTTTTCCAATTCCAATAGACACCTCATAGAGACCTCGTCTCTTCAGAGATGCAATCATCTTCAGCTTCCATTCCGAATAGCTTGTGAATGGGGTGAGAAGAGGGATTGATGAGTCCATTCGAAGTTGTACCTGTTAATACATGCAAATCAAAACAAAAGGCACCGTAAGGTCGGATTGAGCTATTGCTCACATTTCATGGAGAAATCTGTCAAAAATCTTGTTTTTGAGAGATTGATCTTCGTCCCGCCATAAGCTCTGATACCATATTAATTCTTGCACATGATCTAGGAACTAGGAATCAAAATCATCAAAGAATAATTAACAAAATACTCATTAATTGGAAATAACTGGAATACCAAATAGGTTTCCTCTCTGTATATTGTATAAACAATAAAGGATTACAATTTCCATGCATAGCAATAGCTTAACTCCATGAAGAATTCAAATACCTAAGGGACAATTCGAATTCAATGAGTGAGTCCAGCTTAACTGACTCTTTGCCATGCAATCTCACTCAGTTAACCACTTGACCAAAACCCTAATTGACTCACCAAACCCTAAATGAAGTTGGAGTGCAATAAATGACTGAATCTCAACTGAAGGAGATCAAACACATGTCATAGAAATCCAATCATCAAGTGCTAGTATTGCATGACTCCAATAAACCCTGATGAGGTTAACTGAAGCTGAAATGACCATCAGAAGTTGGTGAAGGCTCCTTGTTCACTCCAGTTCATTAAAATAATAATAAATAATCATTAAATAATCATTAAATAATATATTTAATGAATGGAGGCGGCTTAACTGATTGTAACTGATTGGTTGAACTGAAAGTAACCACCAGTTAGCAATTAGGTGCATGAATGTCACACAGATCACCCCTGGAGTGCTCCAGTTAGCCTCCTTGACTGTAGGAGAAGGCTAAGTTAGCCACCTTGACTGTAGGTAGGCGTGGGAGTGACTGGGATGATGGTAATTAATGCTCCACTGATGTCAATTAAACTTAGGATAGTGTTTTAACTAGGGCAATTTCACCGAAGGAGTGAGTATGAAGGTAAATGTCTCCAACACCTTTCGGTTATCTCCCTCGCGCTCCTGGTCAAGGAAACATCATTGCATTGACTAGGGGTAGGTATCCCTCTGTCGGTGACAACACATATATTCTATAGGATAGAACCAGAGGTCCCTGTATCCTGGTTTCATTAACCTCATTTGATGAGTTCCTTGGACCACTTGAGAGGATTCCTTAGTGCCTCTCAGGATGGTTGTTTCTCACATGCTCAACTCCAACTACATCATCACACCGTTGAGATTCATACAGGGTTTGGTCTACACAATACTTGGTCGAAGACCCCAGATGTCACCTGACTCTAGCACATTGACGAGTCTACTCGAGGGACCTAAACAGGTTATGTCCCTTGTGATTTCTAGGTTGCATTGGAGACAGTGTTCAGAAGCCCCAGCAGTGCTTCGATATACCTTTATGATTGATGCAGCATACTTGTACCACAAAGACTCCAACTCTCAATCAGTGAGTCCATACAGCTATGTACCATTCCAAATCTAGTAGACCGTCAGTCATGAAGATATAGCATTCCATTAGAATGCCATGGGTCCCATGTACCAGATCAGTATTGTATTCAGCCTCACATTGAGGCAACCATCATTGTATCATCAGTTGTATATGATTGACTCTTGTATTTTAGAGCATAGATCAAATCATTCTTTTGACATTGTCATGAGCATGGGGATGCCTGCCTCATCCATATACATCTCACACATTATTTGTATCTCACCCATTGATGGGAACCATATTAATACAAAAATCAAAATCCACCATGCCCCAGCCCCGGAAGCACCACCTCACCATAGCAAATCCTATGATGTCCGTCAGCCATACGATGAGATCCTGCCCTCACACATCAGGGGGCAATATATTAACCCAAAAAATCCCTCACTAATCTCTCTATGACCTACACCATCCAAGGACACCACTTCATGACCCTCCATTAGACCCCCACACCCTAAAAAATCCTTAAGGATGAAGAAAAGGGTTTAAAAACCCCAAAAAGGAGCCTAAAATACTCTCCTAGGAGCTAAAGTCCCCCAAAAGGGGCTAAAATGCTAAAAGGAGCTAAAATTAGGGCAAAAGGGGCTAAAATTCCAAAAAAGGGGCTAAAGCCCGGACCAAGGACTTAAAACCCTAAAACCCCAAAAAATCTATAAAAGGAGGGTGGGGATCACTCTCAAAACACTTCTCCCTTGCATAGTGTTATACTGCCTATGGATTCCTTGAGACCCTTTGTCTCTCAAGCCACCCACACTCCCTCTCCTCTATATTCATTGAGCCATAGCTCCCCCATCCAAGAGAGGTGCTTCCACAAGCTAGGGCACGGTGGCCTATTTCCACCCAAAAAGAAGGTATAACTATGTTTTCTTGTTTTGTTTATTTTCTTAGTAGTTTCTTTGTTTTCTAACCCATGATTTCATTTGCAGTTTTATTTCCTAACTTGTTTTGTAGGTATTTTGGTTTACAGTAGCTTAATCATTGTTTGCAGGTCATTGGAAGCGGAACCCTAACCTTTGTTTGCAGAGGGGTTCTCCATTATTTCTCTTCCATCTTGCTTTTATTTCTATTCTTTACATTCTATTTTTCCTTCCAGTCTTTTTCCAAGCAGAAACCTACCCTTCTGTCCTATAGACATAAGGGAGCCATTCCTGCCCTTGTATCAAGAGGAAATCCTTGCTACACTCACCACCATTGTTAGATCTGAGGATCTTGAGTTTCCTCCCAGACTAGTTTTCAACCAAGGCTTTAAAGACTTTGAAGAGGTCAAAAACTTCAGACTTATGATTTAGGAAGTAAACCCAACAATACCTGAAAAAGTCATCTATGAAGGTTAGTGCATATTTGGCTTGACTCATGGAAATATGAGGAAATGGACCAGCAATCTCACTGTGGATCAACTCAAGAGGTGCAGAGGTTCTCTCATGACTAGCTCTCTCAAATTTGTGCTCTGGGTGTTTTCCTAGGATACTACCTTGACAGACTCCCTTGGAAAACTTGATCTTTGGTAACCCTATGACCATATCTTTTTCACTCAAATCAGAAATATACTTGTATTTAAGATGGCCAAATATTTCATGCCAAAGCTTGCTTGCCTCATTATCATTAATCAAAAGAGAAGAGGGGTTTGAGTAGGGTAGAAAATGGGAAAACATGTATACCTTCGAAGTGTGATCAACAACACCTTTTGCTATGAATTTACCATTCAAAATCTTAGTGATTTCAACATCATAAGGGGAGAAGATGACCTTCTTTGGAGACCAAGTGTGAGTCATCTAATACACTGACAAGAGATTCGAGGCAAGACCTGGAACATACAACACATTATTGAACTTACCATGGTCAAGATCAATCCTTCCTTTCCCCAAAATGTCAGTGAAAGAGTCATCTCCTAAAACTATTGGTGGACCTTTCGACATGTCAAGAGAGGAGAATGCCTCTTTTGTCGAAACCACATGTCTAGAAGCTCTAGAGTCTATGATGAAGCTAGGCGAGCTTGATCATGTGCTAGCAACCAAGGAATGTACTCTTTCTCTCTGTCCTCTGAATTTGATCCTCCTTCCCTCTTCTTTGAGAAATTAGGAAGGGAGATGTTATTCTTATCCATGAGTTGGGTCAACAATTCAATTTTCTTCTTCATACAAGAGCTTTCAGGATGATAGCCCTTAGTGTAGTATGTGCACTTGCTCATTTCTCCTTTGTTCTTCTTCTTTTGGAAGTTCTTCTTGGAACCTTGGGGTTCCTATTGAGATTTGTTATTGTCTCTCTTTTTCTCAGGTGGCCTTTTAGATTTTTTATTTCTTTTGAATCTACCCTTGAATCTCCAGTAGCCAAAGCTTGGTCTTTGGAAGGTTTGATGGTTCCCATCATCACCAACTTATCTTGTTCCTGTGTGAGGGATTCCATGAACTCTACAAGATTAGGCATCTTCTAGGCTTGAGCTGTCAACTTGGTGGTATGGAAGGTCGAAAAAAACAATGAATATTCAGGGCCAAGATTTGAGAGTATGGCCAAAACTAGTTTCTCTTCCTTCTTATCGATCCCACACTGTTTTAGCTGCAAAACAAGGGCTTTAAACTTAGAAAAATAGAGTTGTAAGGATTCCAAGCTATTGGGACTCAAGGAGATCAGCTCATTCTTGATTTGATGTCCTCTCATCTCTTCTGTATTACCAAAAATATCTAAAAGCTTCTCCCACACTTCATTAGGTGATGTCAATCCATCAAGATGGAAGAGGAGGTCTCTTGAAATGCTTAGAGACAAAATACCATAGGCCTCATCCCTCTTGTTGTGCCATTTGATTTTCTTTGCAGCTACATTGGGATCTGCCTTAGTTTCCATAGTAACCCTATAGAGACCTTTCTCTCTCAACAATATCTCCATCTCAACTTTCCACTCAAAGAAATTGAATGGAGTCAAGATGATCTTCTGAGATTGGTCCATAGCTCAGAAACTGTGCCCTTCAGTCATCAGAATATGCTCCCAGTCAAGATGTTGAACCTAAAATATCAATATGGAAGGATAGAAATCGATATACAAAGTCTCTAATACCATGTGTAAATTGAACCCAAGAGATAGAACAATTACACTCACAAAATTGGTAATCAAACATGCAAAATTAACATTAAAGGAGACTTAAATTGGAGCATAACACTAATCTGTATTGAATATGTGTACAATAGACAAAATTGTGAAGTAATAGGATGCTGCAATATATAATTACATGAGATATTTGAATGCATAAGGATGCCATTCGAAAAGGCCAAAAAGTAGGCTTACTAAATCTAGTCAAATCCCCCATAGGTGCATAAAGCAGTTTCCAAATCCACCAATATGCTCATGAATTGGCTAAGTCAAGTAGGAAAGCTAATGAGGGATGGAAAGACAACTAATACATGCTTTTATTAGGAGAAAAGGAGGGAGGATGATGTGGGAAAAAAACAAGTCAACTACACCTAGTCTAGCTTTTCCTTTTGCCTTAATTCTCAATAAAACAGGCATCTTTTCAGAAAAAGAAGATATGCACTTTAGAGGATATGGAATAAATAATATATGCTAAAATGGGTTTCTAGGAAGTTTCCCAAGTGCTCCATGAATCATTTTTGGCATGTGTTGACTTCTAGGACATGTAGAAGGCAACTGGCATAGAGTGGAATCTAGGAGACTAGGTAATAAGACAAAAATGATTTAATTAATGTCTCAGGTAGGAAACTATGGGTTGATTATTCTAATAGGATTGGATAAATTGGGACTACTAGGACTCATTAACATGCCCCACTTTGGGCGGTGAAATGAGGAAAATGCCTGCGTCAAGAATATTTTGTTCTGCTATCATGGAGGGATGCTGTGGCTAGACACATAAGTTGTAATTATGGTTGAATTGATCTCAGATATTACAGGGTTTCCAAAGGATGGGATAGATCCATCGCAATATTTAAAGGGTCAAGACAATGATAAATGTATCATCGTAAGGTTGAAACAGAGGTTTGACTTGCAACGTGATGGAAGGGCCTACCAGATAGAAAATATCAATGAACATGCAGTCCGCATTGGGGAACGTATTCTCACCAACAAGATTGTATGAAAGAATCACCGCATCCAGTGCACTTCATGGGTGATTTCATGCACACAACAATGTGCAAAATGGGTACACATGAGTTGGTCCTTCTTTTTGTTGAACCAATTGACGGAGGATGCGGTCGCAGTTCAGACCAGAGAGAGGCCTTTCACATATAGCTAGCTACTGATGCTCATCGCACTAGTGGTGCAGATGGAACCGACGAACTCCCAGAGTATGGAAATAGAAGCTGTCAAGGTGTGTAAGGGTGCACGGTATCAATATTTGTGGTAGGATGAGGATCCTACGCCCCAAGAAGATTGTGCAATTCATTTTTAGGTCTATTGGGAGGTGCTCTAGGAAGCAACAGTGAAAGTTCCCTCTCTATCAGATGGAGCCACGGTCAAGTATCAACAGATTTTGTGGTTCTCCATTGGGCCGCACATCATTTATATCTAGGAGTGATGTGACCCTAACAAATAATGGCTCTCGATGCCCTATAAAGTGACATATGCAGAACTGGAGGCACAAGTCCAAGATTGACCAGTAGAATGGCGTGAAATAGTCAGCATTGAGGAACTATCAACAGGACCATCCGCGGATGCTTCTGAGGACCTGGTGCACAAAGAGCAGAGTCAACATGACTCTGATGGAGATTCATTGATGACAACCTGGAGGCAATGCATATCCTCACAGAAATAAGGACAAAGCAACACATGGAGCAGGAGGCAAGCAACAACACTAGATATGCCATGGAAACGCAACTACAATGACTTATAAAGGCCGTCACAGATTCATCAGATACCATAGCTAAGGAATGAGAAAGTTAGGCCAGGAAGGATTCGCTGAGGTACACACCAAGTTGGATTTTATTTATGCTGTGTGAAGAAGAGCACTCGAGAGTGCTGCTGTGTAGGAGATAACATCATTTAGCACCGAGCCGTAGGTTAGGAATGTTCAGATTCCCTCGACTGCAATTAATGCTGGATAAGAGGATGTGAATTCCTCACTACAGTAGTTGCAGAACATCATGGTTGATATTAACAAGTTGACCGCATATACCTTACTATAGATGCAGTGGGTCACCAAACAGGAGTTGGATGATCATTAAAAGGATATCCATGACCAGTACTTGTAGTCACAAGTGGAAGAGGAGGCATTATGAAAATAAGTTGAGGAATTATGGCGCACACAGGAATCATTGACAACTACCAAAGAGTAGGAAATTGTGGTGCTCAAGCAGGCACATGAGGAGCTCAAGTCGAAGACGGTGGAAGAAATAACAGAACTGAAGAAAGAGACTGGATGCTTAGTCATTGAAAAGGCACAACTGTTTTCTATTCGCTTAGAAGTGGAAGAGGCCGTTACAGAGGCCTGTTAGCACATCCTTGAAAGAGTTGTAGAGATGGATTTCGTAGTGAAGGAAAAATGACTTGGGGAAGTTATTGCACATCTGCAATAGGATGACTCCCATCTTACTGATCTGGTCTACCCAAATACACCACCAGTGTAGGTCATAGAACAGAAGAGTTCCATCGATGAGATTATGTCAAAGTTTGATGAAATGGAGTAGGACTCTAAGAAGATTGCTAAGGTGATGACATAATTTTGGGGCAATGTCATCCAAGATGAACAACTAGAGAAACTTACCAAGTAGTTGTAGGAAGTCGAGGGACTATTGGAAATATTAAATATGACATTGTGGAATATTCCACCAATTTTTCAGATCACATGGTCAGTGGAACTCAAGAAACTACATCAACACATATGTAAGGCGCAGGAGAGGCAACGAAAGTGCATGGACCATCTCGACGAGTTCCAAGAAATTGGCACTCAATTGTCGGTAAAAGCAGTCGTGGTGCTATAGGCTACACAAGATGGGATGAAGGAAGTAAATGAAAATCTAATATAGCACTCGATAAAGAAATATTTTCTTGAACACCAGGACCTTACTGAGAAGGTCAAAACAGAGGTCACAAAGATCATGTAGTAGTATGAAGACTTCAAAGTCAAAACCAATGAATACACCATGTCCAATTAACATGGCTCGAGGGCGAGCCACAAGATTGTGTTGGGGGTCTTTTGGAAAGGGGTTTTAGGTAATCCAGTTGTGCATCAGCATGGATTCTACACAATCTCATAAGACATCGTACAAGGTAATGATCATGGGTAAGACGGAAAATAAATTATTTTTGAATATTTTGTGGATATTGGTCATTAGTTAGTAGGAGTCAGTTAGGAATTTGTTAGAAATTGTCCAAGTGGACCATGAATGTAAAGCCACAAGCCTATAAGTATATGAATAATTGTAAATGTGATCATCGATCATGGATAGAGAGAGATCATAGAGAAAATCAAGTTGTAGACTGTGAGTTGAGAGATTGAGGCTCATTTGAATTATTGTCTATTTTGAATTCATAGTTGATTGCACGGAGTTAATATAATGAGAAGGAGATTGATCTGAATTATTGTCTTGCTATTATCTTTTTATCTCTTTCATGTTTTTCTACATTGCGAATCCAATGATGAGTATGAAGTGACTGTGTGGCATGGATCTGTGATGCAATGTTTACTTCTTATGAATGATGTTATATTCTTAGATCTATTTGCGCAACAGTATGGATCTTTCTGTTATCCTTATTTCTGCTATGAATGATGTGATCTATTAAGGAAATGATGATGAATGATGTTATGAGTGATTAATCCCTTGTCAAATATGATAGGTAAAATGATAAATCGTCGATGCCCATAAGCCCTGTTATATTCGGCAAAAACTTGGTTCTGTCAGCACTCCCTCAAACATATCAAGTGAGACTTCATCCGCTCCGTGGGTGTTTCCAGACAGGGTAAAACCTGTCTGATTCGGTGCTCAAGGAGATCACATCAATTCGAGTGTCGATAGAGTGGGAACCCCTATTGGCTTGGTTTTTTTGGCGGGAGTTTGCTCCAATAATAAGTATGGCAGTAGTTAAACAAATTCAAATGAGTGATTCTTAGCTTCCTCACATTCCATTCCTTATAAGTGTTGAAAGCTAGGGTTTCACATCATTCAAGCATAGATTAAGCTCATACATAACCATCAAAGACAAGTAATTTGGGAAGGGACATCCAATCCGATGTTGCATTATCTTTGGTAATTAGTTATACATTATGAGAGAGGTTGGAGCGGTTGTACCCACTCCAACTACTCATTTGTTAAGCTACATTTATCATTTAAACTATATAACTACATGATGACATTTAGGAGGTAAGTGGCCCCCTATACATCTTCCCCACAAAAAAAACATTTCTTTGTCTCGAATAGAATAAAGAAATATGCATCAACATCCTGGGTCTCTTCTACTGTTGAAGTAGTCCTCACTATGCATCAACAATGCATACCGGTCTCCATAGGTAACTCAGCTGCAACAACCACCAGCTTGATAGGAAAAAACACGTATACAAGGCTCTACTGTGACTAGTTACTCTTCAGCCTCTGTCTTCGATCTGGCAGTAGTCCATCGAATTCTAATCCTATCACAATGGCAAGAAACCATTCTTTCGCAACGAGGTATTTTGGTTTAAATCCTCACCTTGGCTCATCTGACTGGCATCTCCATCGGTTCAGGCATGCAGGCCCTTTTGGCTCTTCGACTTTCTATGTCATTTCTTTGTTTTCTGTCTTTTCGAGGTCACAACATAGGAACAGTTTCAGTATTTTGGTAATGAGGGGTACATTTTCATCATGTCTCGTTGGAGCGCTTTGCTGTGTAGGTGTATGATATCTGCTTGAATGTGATTTTCATCTTTTGAAATACTTGTAAGATTGTGTGGTGCCTGCTCATGTGCATAACTGTCTGCTTATAGTTTGAATGAGTTAACATGACTTGACTTACAAAGGTTGGCAAGAGACCAAATTGATTTACATAAGATGGAGGGGATCGCCTGCCTCAAAAGAGACTCACGTTTAATCCCTTCTATTTTAATGACTCATGGACACAACTATGACTTCAAAAATCTGTTGACCAACCATATTAAACAATATTGAACTGATACATCAACTTGATTATAGTGCCACCTATGACTCGACTATAATAAGGAGTTGACCATAACAGACTCAACCAAAATAGAACATGTATACTGACCTTTACAATCAACCAACCGTAACAAAGTATATCACCCACAATGATTAATCGACCATATGACATATCAAACTAAAATGAACTTCGACCAAGTATCGATACCCCTGGACCATAATTCATAAGAAATTTTGTAAATAAAATGACTTATCAATAATTAAAAATAAACATATTTATTCATGTATTTTCAATATAGAGGTAAGATTGCACTAAGAAGACCATTTAATGCGATGACATTCATAATTTTCCATCACTTCAAATGCCATTATTGCCTCATCGACCTTATCGGCCTGCACATAATTCCTAAACACACAGAAAATGGTTTCCATGGAAATGATCCCGTCATTCTTCATTACCTTAATAGAATCCCACATCTTGTCAACAATTTATCTTTACCAAGCAAATCCACGAGAAAATTCCACACGGTGGGGCTGTGCTTCCTGTCAAGCTTCCAGCCAGCCCAACATAAAATATTCAATGCCTCCATTCCAACTCCATACGATAATTTGAGCACATCATCAACAAATTGGACTGAAACCTCAAGCCTCAAATTGTTCAATGCACTTTCAACGCCAATTGCGGGCGGTTTCTTCAAAATGCTACTCACAATATTTTCAATTGGTGTCGTTGGGGGATATTATAGTCATTGGGGGATACTTTAAGGAGATCAATCCGGGCTCTTTGGGAACTCGAAATGAATCTTGTGGCCCTGGAACTAGCACGAGAACTTCCATTTAAGGTTTCTTGTTCTGTTCAAGGGGGGTTTCTTCTGCCTTTTCCCGGTTCGACTTGCAATGGGAGAAGTTAATATTCAACAACTTAGCATCAATGGGACACTTTCTCTTCTCTATGTGCTGGGAATTACTGTGATAAATTAATTTTGAAAACTTCTCAGTTGTAGTCATGAATCAATATATAT